>JBAWJQ010000703.1:0-21754 GCA_037783105.1 Bactrocera zonata | reverse complement strand
ATTTGAAGCATTTCGATATCGATTGCTAAATGTGTATATACAAGAAAATCGACTTTATACCTAAATATAAGATTACGGAATTCTTCTAAATGCACTGCCGTTATACCGTTAAGGCTTTATGTAAACTTCAGTAAGATAAAGAAGGTTAATTAACTTAAATATGTTAAACTAATGATTTGAAGCATTTCGATATCGATTGCTAAATGTGTATATACAAGAAAATCGACTTTATACCTAAATATAAGATTACGGAATTCTTCCAAATGCACTGCCGTTATGCCGCCATAGGCTTTATGTTAACTTCAGTTCGTTAAAGAAGGTTTATTAACTTAAATATGTTAAACTAATGATTTGAAGCATTTCGATATCGATTGCTAAATGTGTATATACAAGAAAATCGACTTTATACCTAAATATAAGATTACGGAATTCTTCCAAATGCACTGCCGTTATACCGTTAAGGCTTTATGTAAACTTCAGTTCGTTAAAGAAGGTTAATTAACTTAAATATGTTAAACTAATGATTTGAAGCATTTCGATATCGATTGCTAAATGTGTATATACAAGAAAATCGACTTTATACCTAAATATAAGATTACGGAATTCTTCTAAATGCACTGCCGTTATACCGTTAAGGCTTTATGTAAACTTCAGTACGTTAAAGAAGGTTAATTAACTTAAATATGTTAAACTAATGATTTGAAGCATTTCGATATCGATTGCTAAATGTGTATATACAAGAAAATCGACTTTATACCTAAATATAAGATTACGGAATTCTTCTAAATGCACTGCCGTTATACCGTTAAGGCTTTATGTAAACTTCAGTACGTTAAAGAAGGTTAATTAACTTAAATATGTTAAACTAATGATTTGAAGCATTTCGATATCGATTGCTAAATGTGTATATACAAGAAAATCGACTTTATACCTAAATATAAGATTACGGAATTCTTCCAAATGCACTGCCGTTATACCGTTAAGGCTTTATGTAGACTTCAGTACGATAAAGAAGGTTAATTAACTTAAATATGTTAAACTAATGATTTGAAGCATTTCGATATCGATTGCTAAATGTGTATATACAAGAAAATCGACTTTATACCTAAATATAAGATTACGGAATTCTTCTAAATGCACTGCCGTTATACCGCCAAGGCTTTATGTCAACTTCAGTTCGTTAAAGAAGGTTTATTAACTTAAATATGTTAAACTAATGATTTGAAGCATTTCGATATCGATTGCTAAATGTGTATATACAAGAAAATCGACTTTATACCTAAATATAAGATTACGGAATTCTTCCAAATGCACTGCCGTTATACCGTTAAGGCTTTATGTCAACTTCAGTTCGTTAAAGAAGGTTTATTAACTTAAATATGTTAAACTAATGATTTGAAGCATTTCGATATCGATTGCTAAATGTGTATATACAAGAAAATCGACTTTATACCTAAATATAAGATTACGGAATTCTTCTAAATGCACTGCCGTTATACCGTTAAGGCTTTATGTAGACTTCAGTAAGTTAAAGAAGGTTAATTAACTTAAATATGTTAAACTAATGATTTGAAGCATTTCGATATCGATTGCTAAATGTGTATATACAAGAAAATCGACTTTATACCTAAATATAAGATTACGGAATTCTTCTAAATGCACTGCCGTTATACCGTTAAGGCTTTATGTAGACTTCAGTAAGATAAAGAAGGTTAATTAACTTAAATATGTTAAACTAATGATTTGAAGCATTTCGATATCGATTGCTAAATGTGTATATACAAGAAAATCGACTTTATACCTAAATATAAGATTACGGAATTCTTCTAAATGCACTGCCGTTATACCGTTAAGGCTTTATGTCAACTTCAGTTCGTTAAAGAAGGTTTATTAACTTAAATATGTTAAACTAATGATTTGAAGCATTTCGATATCGATTGCTAAATGTGTATATACAAGAAAATCGACTTTATACCTAAATATAAGATTACGGAATTCTTCTAAATGCACTGCCGTTATACCGTTAAGGCTTTATGTAAACTTCAGTACGTTAAAGAAGGTTAATTAACTTAAATATGTTAAACTAATGATTTGAAGCATTTCGATATCGATTGCTAAATGTGTATATACAAGAAAATCGACTTTATACCTAAATATAAGATTACGGAATTCTTCCAAATGCACTGCCGTTATGACCGTTATGGCTTTATGTCAACTTCAGTTCGTTAAAGAAGGTTAATTAACTTAAATATGTTAAACTAATGATTTGAAGCATTTCGATATCGATTGCTAAATGTGTATATACAAGAAAATCGACTTTATACCTAAATATAAGATTACGGAATTCTTCCAAATGCACTGCCGTTATACCGTTAAGGCTTTATGTAGACTTCAGTAAGATAAAGAAGGTTAATTAACTTAAATATGTTAAACTAATGATTTGAAGCATTTCGATATCGATTGCTAAATGTGTATATACAAGAAAATCGACTTTATACCTAAATATAAGATTACGGAATTCTTCCAAATGCACTGCCGTTATACCGTTAAGGCTTTATGTAAACTTCAGTTCGTTAAAGAAGGTTAATTAACTTAAATATGTTAAACTAATGATTTGAAGCATTTCGATATCGATTGCTAAATGTGTATATACAAGAAAATCGACTTTATACCTAAATATAAGATTACGGAATTCTTCCAAATGCACTGCCGTTATACCGTTAAGGCTTTATGTCAGACTTCAGTACGTTAAAGAAGGTTAATTAACTTAAATATGTTAAACTAATGATTTGAAGCATTTCGATATCGATTGCTAAATGTGTATATACAAGAAAATCGACTTTATACCTAAATATAAGATTACGGAATTCTTCTAAATGCACTGCCGTTATACCGTTAAGGCTTTATGTAAACTTCAGTACGTTAAAGAAGGTTAATTAACTTAAATATGTTAAACTAATGATTTGAAGCATTTCGATATCGATTGCTAAATGTGTATATACAAGAAAATCGACTTTATACCTAAATATAAGATTACGGAATTCTTCTAAATGCACTGCCGTTATACCGTTAAGGCTTTATGTAAACTTCAGTACGTTAAAGAAGGTTAATTAACTTAAATATGTTAAACTAATGATTTGAAGCATTTCGATATCGATTGCTAAATGTGTATATACAAGAAAATCGACTTTATACCTAAATATAAGATTACGGAATTCTTCTAAATGCACTGCCGTTATGCCGTTAAGGCTTTATGTAAACTTCAGTACGTTAAAGAAGGTTAATTAACTTAAATATGTTAAACTAATGATTTGAAGCATTTCGATATCGATTGCTAAATGTGTATATACAAGAAAATCGACTTTATACCTAAATATAAGATTACGGAATTCTTCCAAATGCACTGCCGTTATACCGTTAAGGCTTTATGTAAACTTCAGTACGTTAAAGAAGGTTAATTAACTTAAATATGTTAAACTAATGATTTGAAGCATTTCGATATCGATTGCTAAATGTGTATATACAAGAAAATCGACTTTATACCTAAATATAAGATTACGGAATTCTTCCAAATGCACTGCCGTTATACCGTTAAGGCTTTATGTAAACTTCAGTAAGATAAAGAAGGTTAATTAACTTAAATATGTTAAACTAATGATTTGAAGCATTTCGATATCGATTGCTAAATGTGTATATACAAGAAAATCGACTTTATACCTAAATATAAGATTACGGAATTCTTCTAAATGCACTGCCGTTATACCGTTAAGGCTTTATGTAAACTTCAGTACGTTAAAGAAGGTTAATTAACTTAAATATGTTAAACTAATGATTTGAAGCATTTCGATATCGATTGCTAAATGTGTATATACAAGAAAATCGACTTTATACCTAAATATAAGATTACGGAATTCTTCCAAATGCACTGCCGTTATACCGTTAAGGCTTTATGTAAACTTCAGTTCGTTAAAGAAGGTTAATTAACTTAAATATGTTAAACTAATGATTTGAAGCATTTCGATATCGATTGCTAAATGTGTATATACAAGAAAATCGACTTTATACCTAAATATAAGATTACGGAATTCTTCTAAATGCACTGCCGTTATACCGTTAAGGCTTTATGTAAACTTCAGTAAGATAAAGAAGGTTAATTAACTTAAATATGTTAAACTAATGATTTGAAGCATTTCGATATCGATTGCTAAATGTGTATATACAAGAAAATCGACTTTATACCTAAATATAAGATTACGGAATTCTTCCAAATGCACTGCCGTTATACCGTTAAGGCTTTATGTCAGACTTCAGTTCGTTAAAGAAGGTTAATTAACTTAAATATGTTAAACTAATGATTTGAAGCATTTCGATATCGATTGCTATAATGTGTATATACAAGAAAATCGACTTTATACCTAAATATAAGATTACGGAATTCTTCCAAATGCACTGCCGTTATACCGTTAAGGCTTTATGTAGACTTCAGTAAGATAAAGAAGGTTAATTAACTTAAATATGTTAAACTAATGATTTGAAGCATTTCGATATCGATTGCTAAATGTGTATATACAAGAAAATCGACTTTATACCTAAATATAAGATTACGGAATTCTTCTAAATGCACTGCCGTTATACCGTTAAGGCTTTATGTAAACTTCAGTTCGTTAAAGAAGGTTTATTAACTTAAATATGTTAAACTAATGATTTGAAGCATTTCGATATCGATTGCTAAATGTGTATATACAAGAAAATCGACTTTATACCTAAATATAAGATTACGGAATTCTTCCAAATGCACTGCCGTTATGCCGTTAAGGCTTTATGTCAACTTCAGTTCGTTAAAGAAGGTTAATTAACTTAAATATGTTAAACTAATGATTTGAAGCATTTCGATATCGATTGCTATAATGTGTATATACAAGAAAATCGACTTTATACCTAAATATAAGATTACGGAATTCTTCCAAATGCACTGCCGTTATACCGTTAAGGCTTTATGTAGACTTCAGTAAGATAAAGAAGGTTAATTAACTTAAATATGTTAAACTAATGATTTGAAGCATTTCGATATCGATTGCTAAATGTGTATATACAAGAAAATCGACTTTATACCTAAATATAAGATTACGGAATTCTTCTAAATGCACTGCCGTTATACCGTTAAGGCTTTATGTAAACTTCAGTACGTTAAAGAAGGTTTATTAACTTAAATATGTTAAACTAATGATTTGAAGCATTTCGATATCGATTGCTAAATGTGTATATACAAGAAAATCGACTTTATACCTAAATATAAGATTACGGAATTCTTCCAAATGCACTGCCGTTATACCGTTAAGGCTTTATGTAAACTTCAGTAAGATAAAGAAGGTTAATTAACTTAAATATGTTAAACTAATGATTTGAAGCATTTCGATATCGATTGCTAAATGTGTATATACAAGAAAATCGACTTTATATCCAAATATAAGATTACGGAATTCTTCCAAATGCACTGCCGTTATACCGCTAAGGCTTTATGTCAACTTCAGTTCGTTAAAGAAGGTTAGTTAACTTAAATATGTTAAACTAATGATTTGAAGCATTTCGATATCGATTGCTAAATGTGTATATACAAGAAAATCGACTTTATACCTAAATATAAGATTACGGAATTCTTCCAAATGCACTGCCGTTATGACCGTTATGGCTTTATGTCAACTTCAGTTCGTTAAAGAAGGTTAGTTAACTTAAATATGTTAAACTAATGATTTGAAGCATTTCGATATCGATTGCTAAATGTGTATATACAAGAAAATCGACTTTATACCTAAATATAAGATTACGGAATTCTTCTAAATGCACTGCCGTTATACCGTTAAGGCTTTATGTAGACTTCAGTAAGATAAAGAAGGTTAATTAACTTAAATATGTTAAACTAATGATTTGAAGCATTTCGATATCGATTGCTAAATGTGTATATACAAGAAAATCGACTTTATACCTAAATATAAGATTACGGAATTCTTCCAAATGCACTGCCGTTATACCGTTAAGGCTTTATGTAAACTTCAGTTCGTTAAAGAAGGTTAATTAACTTAAATATGTTAAACTAATGATTTGAAGCATTTCGATATCGATTGCTAAATGTGTATATACAAGAAAATCGACTTTATACCTAAATATAAGATTACGGAATTCTTCCAAATGCACTGCCGTTATGACCGTTATGGCTTTATGTCAACTTCAGTTCGTTAAAGAAGGTTAATTAACTTAAATATGTTAAACTAATGATTTGAAGCATTTCGATATCGATTGCTAAATGTGTATATACAAGAAAATCGACTTTATACCTAAATATAAGATTACGGAATTCTTCTAAATGCACTGCCGTTATACCGTTAAGGCTTTATGTAAACTTCAGTTCGTTAAAGAAGGTTAATTAACTTAAATATGTTAAACTAATGATTTGAAGCATTTCGATATCGATTGCTAAATGTGTATATACAAGAAAATCGACTTTATACCTAAATATAAGATTACGGAATTCTTCCAAATGCACTGCCGTTATGACCGTTAAGGCTTTATGTCAACTTCAGTTCGTTAAAGAAGGTTAATTAACTTAAATATGTTAAACTAATGATTTGAAGCATTTCGATATCGATTGCTAAATGTGTATATACAAGAAAATCGACTTTATACCTAAATATAAGATTACGGAATTCTTCTAAATGCACTGCCGTTATACCGTTAAGGCTTTATGTAAACTTCAGTACGTTAAAGAAGGTTAATTAACTTAAATATGTTAAACTAATGATTTGAAGCATTTCGATATCGATTGCTAAATGTGTATATACAAGAAAATCGACTTTATACCTAAATATAAGATTACGGAATTCTTCTAAATGCACTGCCGTTATACCGTTAAGGCTTTATGTAAACTTCAGTAAGATAAAGAAGGTTAATTAACTTAAATATGTTAAACTAATGATTTGAAGCATTTCGATATCGATTGCTAAATGTGTATATACAAGAAAATCGACTTTATACCTAAATATAAGATTACGGAATTCTTCTAAATGCACTGCCGTTATACCGTTAAGGCTTTATGTAGACTTCAGTTCGTTAAAGAAGGTTAATTAACTTAAATATGTTAAACTAATGATTTGAAGCATTTCGATATCGATTGCTAAATGTGTATATACAAGAAAATCGACTTTATACCTAAATATAAGATTACGGAATTCTTCCAAATGCACTGCCGTTATACCGTTAAGGCTTTATGTAAACTTCAGTTAGTTAAAGAAGGTTAATTAACTTAAATATGTTAAACTAATGATTTGAAGCATTTCGATATCGATTGCTAAATGTGTATATACAAGAAAATCGACTTTATACCTAAATATAAGATTACGGAATTCTTCTAAATGCACTGCCGTTATACCGTTAAGGCTTTATGTAAACTTCAGTTCGTTAAAGAAGGTTAATTAACTTAAATATGTTAAACTAATGATTTGAAGCATTTCGATATCGATTGCTAAATGTGTATATACAAGAAAATCGACTTTATACCTAAATATAAGATTACGGAATTCTTCCAAATGCACTGCCGTTATGACCGTTAAGGCTTTATGTCAACTTCAGTACGTTAAAGAAGGTTAATTAACTTAAATATGTTAAACTAATGATTTGAAGCATTTCGATATCGATTGCTAAATGTGTATATACAAGAAAATCGACTTTATACCTAAATATAAGATTACGGAATTCTTCTAAATGCACTGCCGTTATACCGTTAAGGCTTTATGTAGACTTCAGTAAGATAAAGAAGGTTAATTAACTTAAATATGTTAAACTAATGATTTGAAGCATTTCGATATCGATTGCTAAATGTGTATATACAAGAAAATCGACTTTATACCTAAATATAAGATTACGGAATTCTTCTAAATGCACTGCCGTTATACCGTTAAGGCTTTATGTAAACTTCAGTACGTTAAAGAAGGTTAATTAACTTAAATATGTTAAACTAATGATTTGAAGCATTTCGATATCGATTGCTAAATGTGTATATACAAGAAAATCGACTTTATACCTAAATATAAGATTACGGAATTCTTCCAAATGCACTGCCGTTATACCGTTAAGGCTTTATGTAAACTTCAGTTAGTATAAAGAAGGTTAATTAACTTAAATATGTTAAACTAATGATTTGAAGCATTTCGATATCGATTGCTAAATGTGTATATACAAGAAAATCGACTTTATACCTAAATATAAGATTACGGAATTCTTCTAAATGCACTGCCGTTATACCGCTAAGGCTTTATGTAAACTTCAGTTCGTTAAAGAAGGTTAATTAACTTAAATATGTTAAACTAATGATTTGAAGCATTTCGATATCGATTGCTAAATGTGTATATACAAGAAAATCGACTTTATACCTAAATATAAGATTATGGAATTCTTCCAAATGCACTGCCGTTATGACCGTTATGGCTTTATGTCAACTTCAGTTCGTTAAAGAAGGTTAATTAACTTAAATATGTTAAACTAATGATTTGAAGCATTTCGATATCGATTGCTAAATGTGTATATACAAGAAAATCGACTTTATACCTAAATATAAGATTACGGAATTCTTCTAAATGCACTGCCGTTATACCGTTAAGGCTTTATGTAGACTTCAGTAAGATAAAGAAGGTTAATTAACTTAAATATGTTAAACTAATGATTTGAAGCATTTCGATATCGATTGCTAAATGTGTATATACAAGAAAATCGACTTTATACCTAAATATAAGATTACGGAATTCTTCTAAATGCACTGCCGTTATACCGCTAAGGCTTTATGTCAACTTCAGTTCGTTAAAGAAGGTTTATTAACTTAAATATGTTAAACTAATGATTTGAAGCATTTCGATATCGATTGCTAAATGTGTATATACAAGAAAATCGACTTTATACCTAAATATAAGATTACGGAATTCTTCCAAATGCACTGCCGTTATACCGTTAAGGCTTTATGTCAACTTCAGTTCGTTAAAGAAGGTTAATTAACTTAAATATGTTAAACTAATGATTTGAAGCATTTCGATATCGATTGCTAAATGTGTATATACAAGAAAATCGACTTTATACCTAAATATAAGATTACGGAATTCTTCTAAATGCACTGCCGTTATACCGTTAAGGCTTTATGTAGACTTCAGTAAGATAAAGAAGGTTAATTAACTTAAATATGTTAAACTAATGATTTGAAGCATTTCGATATCGATTGCTAAATGTGTATATACAAGAAAATCGACTTTATACCTAAATATAAGATTACGGAATTCTTCCAAATGCACTGCCGTTATACCGTTAAGGCTTTATGTAAACTTCAGTACGTTAAAGAAGGTTAATTAACTTAAATATGTTAAACTAATGATTTGAAGCATTTCGATATCGATTGCTAAATGTGTATATACAAGAAAATCGACTTTATACCTAAATATAAGATTACGGAATTCTTCCAAATGCACTGCCGTTATACCGTTAAGGCTTTATGTAAACTTCAGTAAGATAAAGAAGGTTAATTAACTTAAATATGTTAAACTAATGATTTGAAGCATTTCGATATCGATTGCTAAATGTGTATATACAAGAAAATCGACTTTATACCTAAATATAAGATTACGGAATTCTTCCAAATGCACTGCCGTTATGCCGCTAAGGCTTTATGTCAACTTCAGTTCGTTAAAGAAGGTTTATTAACTTAAATATGTTAAACTAATGATTTGAAGCATTTCGATATCGATTGCTAAATGTGTATATACAAGAAAATCGACTTTATACCTAAATATAAGATTACGGAATTCTTCCAAATGCACTGCCGTTATGACGTTATGGCTTTATGTCAACTTCAGCTCGTTACAGAAGGTTAATTAACTTAAATATGTTAAACTAATGATTTGAAGCATTTCGATATCGATTGCTAAATGTGTATATACAAGAAAATCGACTTTATACCTAAATATAAGATTACGGAATTCTTCTAAATGCACTGCCGTTATACCGTTAAGGCTTTATGTAGACTTCAGTAAGATAAAGAAGGTTAATTAACTTAAATATGTTAAACTAATGATTTGAAGCATTTCGATATCGATTGCTAAATGTGTATATACAAGAAAATCGACTTTATACCTAAATATAAGATTACGGAATTCTTCCAAATGCACTGCCGTTATACCGTTAAGGCTTTATGTAAACTTCAGTTCGTTAAAGAAGGTTTATTAACTTAAATATGTTAAACTAATGATTTGAAGCATTTCGATATCGATTGCTAAATGTGTATATACAAGAAAATCGACTTTATACCTAAATATAAGATTACGGAATTCTTCCAAATGCACTGCCGTTATGACCGTTATGGCTTTATGTCAACTTCAGTTCGTTAAAGAAGGTTAATTAACTTAAATATGTTAAACTAATGATTTGAAGCATTTCGATATCGATTGCTAAATGTGTATATACAAGAAAATCGACTTTATACCTAAATATAAGATTACGGAATTCTTCTAAATGCACTGCCGTTATACCGTTAAGGCTTTATGTAAACTTCAGTACGTTAAAGAAGGTTAATTAACTTAAATATGTTAAACTAATGATTTGAAGCATTTCGATATCGATTGCTAAATGCGTATATACAAGAAAATCGACTTTATACCTAAATATAAGATTACGGAATTCTTCTAAATGCACTGCCGTTATACCGTTAAGGCTTTATGTCAACTTCAGTTCGTTAAAGAAGGTTAATTAACTTAAATATGTTAAACTAATGATTTGAAGCATTTCGATATCGATTGCTAAATGTGTATATACAAGAAAATCGACTTTATACCTAAATATAAGATTACGGAATTCTTCCAAATGCACTGCCGTTATACCGTTAAGGCTTTATGTAAACTTCAGTTCGTTAAAGAAGGTTAATTAACTTAAATATGTTAAACTAATGATTTGAAGCATTTCGATATCGATTGCTAAATGTGTATATACAAGAAAATCGACTTTATACCTAAATATAAGATTACGGAATTCTTCTAAATGCACTGCCGTTATACCGTTAAGGCTTTATGTAGACTTCAGTACGTTAAAGAAGGTTAATTAACTTAAATATGTTAAACTAATGATTTGAAGCATTTCGATATCGATTGCTAAATGTGTATATACAAGAAAATCGACTTTATACCTAAATATAAGATTACGGAATTCTTCTAAATGCACTGCCGTTATACCGTTAAGGCTTTATGTAAACTTCAGTACGTTAAAGAAGGTTAATTAACTTAAATATGTTAAACTAATGATTTGAAGCATTTCGATATCGATTGCTAAATGTGTATATACAAGAAAATCGACTTTATACCTAAATATAAGATTACGGAATTCTTCTAAATGCACTGCCGTTATACCGTTAAGGCTTTATGTAAACTTCAGTTAGTATAAAGAAGGTTAATTAACTTAAATATGTTAAACTAATGATTTGAAGCATTTCGATATCGATTGCTAAATGTGTATATACAAGAAAATCGACTTTATACCTAAATATAAGATTACGGAATTCTTCCAAATGCACTGCCGTTATACCGTTAAGGCTTTATGTCAACTTCAGTTCGTTAAAGAAGGTTTATTAACTTAAATATGTTAAACTAATGATTTGAAGCATTTCGATATCGATTGCTAAATGTGTATATACAAGAAAATCGACTTTATACCTAAATATAAGATTACGGAATTCTTCCAAATGCACTGCCGTTATGACCGTTATGGCTTTATGTCAACTTCAGTTCGTTAAAGAAGGTTAATTAACTTAAATATGTTAAACTAATGATTTGAAGCATTTCGATATCGATTGCTAAATGTGTATATACAAGAAAATCGACTTTATACCTAAATATAAGATTACGGAATTCTTCTAAATGCACTGCCGTTATACCGTTAAGGCTTTATGTAGACTTCAGTAAGATAAAGAAGGTTAATTAACTTAAATATGTTAAACTAATGATTTGAAGCATTTCGATATCGATTGCTAAATGTGTATATACAAGAAAATCGACTTTATACCTAAATATAAGATAACGGAATTCTTCTAAGTGTACTGCTGTTATACCGTTAAGGCTTTATGTAGACTTCAGTTCGTTAAAGAAGGTTAATTAACTTAAATATGTTAAACTAATGATTTGAAGCATTTCGATATCGATTGCTTAATGTGTATATACAAGAAAATCGACTTTATACGCTAAATATAAGATTGCGGAATTCTTCCAAATGCACTGCCGTTATACCGTTATGGCTTTATGTAAACTTCAGTTAGTATAAAGAAAGTTAATTAACTTAAATATGTTAAACTAATGATTTGAAGCATTTCGATATCGATTGCTAAATGTGTATATACAAGAAAATCGACTTTATACCTAAATATAAGATTACGGAATTCTTCTAAATGCACTGCTGTTATGTCGCCAAGCCTTTATGTCAACTTCAGTTCGTTAAAGAAGGTTTATTAACTTAAATATGTTAAACTTATGATTTGAGGCATTTCGATATCGATTGCTAAATGTGTATATACAAGAAAATCGACTTTATACCTAAATATAAGATTACGGAATTCTTCCAAATGCACTGCCGTTATGACTGTTTAGGCTTTATGTCAACTTCAGTTCGTTAAAGAAGGTTAATTAACTTAAATATGTTAAACTAATGATTTGAAGCATTTCGATATCGATTGCATACATGTGTATATACAAGAAAATCGACTTTATACCTAAATATAAGATTACGGAATTCTTCCAAATGCACTGCCGTTATACCGTTAAGGCTTTATGTAAACTTCAGTAAGATAAAGAAGGTTAATTAACTTAAATATGTTAAACTAATGATTTGAAGCATTTCGATATCGATTGCTAAATGTGTATATACAAGAAAATCGACTTTATACCTAAATATAAGATTACGGAATTCTTCCAAATGCACTGCCGTTATACCGTTAAGGCTTTATGTAAACTTCAGTAAGTTAAAGAAGGTTAATTAACTTAAATATGTTAAACTAATGATTTGAAGCATTTCGATATCGATTGCTAAATGTGTATATACAAGAAAATCGACTTTATACCTAAATATAAGATTACGGAATTCTTCCAAATGCACTGCCGTTATACCGTTAAGGCTTTATGTAAACTTCAGTTCGTTAAAGAAGGTTAATTAACTTAAATATGTTAAACTAATGATTTGAAGCATTTCGATATCGATTGCTAAATGTGTATATACAAGAAAATCGACTTTATACCTAAATATAAGATTACGGAATTCTTCTAAATGCACTGCCGTTATACCGTTAAGGCTTTATGTAAACTTCAGTAAGGTAAAGAAGGTTAATTAACTTAAATATGTTAAACTAATGATTTGAAGCATTTCGATATCGATTGCTAAATGTGTATATACAAGAAAATCGACTTTATACCTAAATATAAGATTACGGAATTCTTCCAAATGCACTGCCGTTATACCGTTAAGGCTTTATGTAGACTTCAGTTCGTTAAAGAAGGTTAATTAACTTAAATATGTTAAACTAATGATTTGAAGCATTTCGATATCGATTGCTAAATGTGTATATAGAAGAAAATCGACTTTATACCTAAATATAAGATTACGGAATTCTTCTAAATGCACTGCCGTTATACCGTTAAGGCTTTATGTAAACTTCAGTAAGTTAAAGAAGGTTAATTAACTTAAATATGTTAAACTAATGATTTGAAGCATTTCGATATCGATTGCTAAATGTGTATATACAAGAAAATCGACTTTATACCTAAATATAAGATTACGGAATTCTTCTAAATGCACTGCCGTTATACCGTTAAGGCTTTATGTAAACTTCAGTAAGATAAAGAAGGTTAATTAACTTAAATATGTTAAACTAATGATTTGAAGCATTTCGATATCGATTGCTAAATGTGTATATACAAGAAAATCGACTTTATACCTAAATATAAGATTACGGAATTCTTCCAAATGCACTGCCGTTATACCGTTAAGGCTTTATGTAGACTTCAGTAAGATAAAGAAGGTTAATTAACTTAAATATGTTAAACTAATGATTTGAAGCATTTCGATATCGATTGCTAAATGTGTATATACAAGAAAATCGACTTTATACCTAAATATAAGATTACGGAATTCTTCCAAATGCACTGCCGTTATACCGTTAAGGCTTTATGTAGACTTCAGTTCGTTAAAGAAGGTTTATTAACTTAAATATGTTAAACTAATGATTTGAAGCATTTCGATATCGATTGCTAAATGTGTATATACAAGAAAATCGACTTTATACCTAAATATAAGATTACGGAATTCTTCCAAATGCACTGCCGTTATACCGTTAAGGCTTTATGTCAACTTCAGTTCGTTAAAGAAGGTTAATTAACTTAAATATGTTAAACTAATGATTTGAAGCATTTCGATATCGATTGCTAAATGTGTATATACAAGAAAATCGACTTTATACCTAAATATAAGATTACGGAATTCTTCTAAATGCACTGCCGTTATACCGTTAAGGCTTTATGTAGACTTCAGTACGTTAAAGAAGGTTAATTAACTTAAATATGTTAAACTAATGATTTGAAGCATTTCGATATCGATTGCTAAATGTGTATATACAAGAAAATCGACTTTATACCTAAATATAAGATTACGGAATTCTTCCAAATGCACTGCCGTTATACCGTTAAGGCTTTATGTAAACTTCAGTAAGTTAAAGAAGGTTAATTAACTTAAATATGTTAAACTAATGATTTGAAGCATTTCGATATCGATTGCTAAATGTGTATATACAAGAAAATCGACTTTATACCTAAATATAAGATTACGGAATTCTTCCAAATGCACTGCCGTTATACCGTTAAGGCTTTATGTAAACTTCAGTTCGTTAAAGAAGGTTTATTAACTTAAATATGTTAAACTAATGATTTGAAGCATTTCGATATCGATTGCTAAATGTGTATATACAAGAAAATCGACTTTATACCTAAATATAAGATTACGGAATTCTTCCAAATGCACTGCCGTTATACCGTTAAGGCTTTATGTAAACTTCAGTAAGATAAAGAAGGTTAATTAACTTAAATATGTTAAACTAATGATTTGAAGCATTTCGATATCGATTGCTAAATGTGTATATACAAGAAAATCGACTTTATACCTAAATATAAGATTACGGAATTCTTCTAAATGCACTGCCGTTATACCGTTAAGGCTTTATGTAGACTTCAGTAAGATAAAGAAGGTTAATTAACTTAAATATGTTAAACTAATGATTTGAAGCATTTCGATATCGATTGCTAAATGTGTATATAGAAGAAAATCGACTTTATACCTAAATATAAGATTACGGAATTCTTCCAAATGCACTGCCGTTATACCGTTAAGGCTTTATGTAAACTTCAGTAAGTTAAAGAAGGTTAATTAACTTAAATATGTTAAACTAATGATTTGAAGCATTTCGATATCGATTGCTAAATGTGTATATACAAGAAAATCGACTTTATACCTAAATATAAGATTACGGAATTCTTCCAAATGCACTGCCGTTATACCGTTAAGGCTTTATGTAAACTTCAGTAAGGTAAAGAAGGTTAATTAACTTAAATATGTTAAACTAATGATTTGAAGCATTTCGATATCGATTGCTAAATGTGTATATACAAGAAAATCGACTTTATACCTAAATATAAGATTACGGAATTCTTCTAAATGCACTGCCGTTATACCGTTAAGGCTTTATGTAGACTTCAGTAAGATAAAGAAGGTTAATTAACTTAAATATGTTAAACTAATGATTTGAAGCATTTCGATATCGATTGCTAAATGTGTATATACAAGAAAATCGACTTTATACCTAAATATAAGATTACGGAATTCTTCTAAATGCACTGCCGTTATACCGTTAAGGCTTTATGTAAACTTCAGTTCGTTAAAGAAGGTTAATTAACTTAAATATGTTAAACTAATGATTTGAAGCATTTCGATATCGATTGCTAAATGTGTATATACAAGAAAATCGACTTTATACCTAAATATAAGATTACGGAATTCTTCCAAATGCACTGCCGTTATACCGTTAAGGCTTTATGTAAACTTCAGTTCGTTAAAGAAGGTTAATTAACTTAAATATGTTAAACTAATGATTTGAAGCATTTCGATATCGATTGCTAAATGTGTATATACAAGAAAATCGACTTTATACCTAAATATAAGATTGCGGAATTCTTCAAAATGCACTGCCGTTATACCATTAAGGCTTTATGTAAACTTCAGTTCGTTAAAGAAGGTTAATTAACTTAAATATGTTAAACTAATGATTTGAAGCATTTCGATATCGATTGCTAAATGTGTATATACAAGAAAATCGACTTTATACCTAAATATAAGATTACGGAATTCTTCCAAATGCACTGCCGTTATACCGTTAAGGCTTTATGTAGACTTCAGTTCGTTAAAGAAGGTTTATTAACTTAAATATGTTAAACTAATGATTTGAAGCATTTCGATATCGATTGCTAAATGCGTATATAGAAGAAAATCGACTTTATACCTAAATATAAGATTACGGAATTCTTCCAAATGCACTGCCGTTATACCGCTAAGGCTTTATGTAAACTTCAGTAAGATAAAGAAGGTTAATTAACTTAAATATGTTAAACTAATGATTTGAAGCATTTCGATATCGATTGCTAAATGTGTATATACAAGAAAATCGACTTCATACCTAAATATAAGATTACGGAATTCTTCCAAATGCACTGCCGTTATACCGTTAAGGCTTTATGTAGACTTCAGTAAGATAAAGAAGGTTAATTAACTTAAATATGTTAAACTAATGATTTGAAGCATTTCGATATCGATTGCTTAATGTGTATATACAAGAAAATCGACTTTATACCTAAATATAAGATTACGGAATTCTTCCAAATGCACTGCCGTTATACCGTTAAGGCTTTATGTAAACTTCAGTAAGATAAAGAAGGTTAATTAACTTAAATATGTTAAACTAATGATTTGAAGCATTTCGATATCGATTGCTAAATGTGTATATACAAGAAAATCGACTTTATACCTAAATATAAGATTGCGGAATTCTTCCAAATGCACTGCCGTTATACCGTTAAGGCTTTATGTAAACTTCAGTTCGTTAAAGAAGGTTAATTAACTTAAATATGTTAAACTAATGATTTGAAGCATTTCGATATCGATTGCTAAATGTGTATATACAAGAAAATCGACTTTATACCTAAATATAAGATTACGGAATTCTTCTAAATGCACTGCCGTTATACCATTAAGGCTTTATGTAGACTTCAGTAAGATAAAGAAAGTTAATTAACTTAAATATGTTAATCTAATGATTTGAAGCATTTCGATATCGATTGCTTAATGTGTATATACAAGAAAATCGACTTTATACCTAAATATAAGATTACGGAATTCTTCCAAATGCACTGCCGTTATACCGTTAAGGCTTTATGTAGACTTCAGTTCGTTAAAGAAGGTTAATTAACTTAAATATGTTAAACTAATGATTTGAAGCATTTCGATATCGATTGCTAAATGTGGATATAGAAGAAAATCGACTTTATACCTAAATATAAGAATACAGAATTCTTCCAAATGCACTGCCGTTATACCGTTAAGGCTTTATGTAAACTTCAGTTCGTTAAAGAAGGTTAATTAACTTAAATATGTTAAACTAATGATTTGAAGCATTTCGATATCGATTGCTAAATTGGTATATACAAGAAAATCGACTTTATACCTAAATATAAGATTACGGAATTCTTCTAAATGCACTGCCGTTATGCCGCCATGGCTTTATGTTAGCTTGAGTGCGTTAAAGAAGGTTTATTAACTTAAATATGTTAAACTAATGATTTGAAGCATTTCGATATCGATTGCTAAATGTGTATATACAAGAAAATCGACTTTATACCTAAATATAAGATTACGGAATTCTTCCAAATGCACTGCCGTTATACCGCTAAGGCTTTATGTAGACTTCAGTTCGTTAAAGAAGGTTAATTAACTTAAATATGTTAAACTTAAAATTTGAAGCATTTCGATATCGATTGCTAAATGTGTATATACAAGAAAATCGACTTTATACCTAAATATAAGAATACGGAATTCTTCCAAATGCACTGCCGTTATACCGTTAAGGCTTTATGTAGACTTCAGTTCGTTAAAGAAGGTTAATTAACTTAAATATGTTAAACTAATGATTTGAAGCATTTCGATATCGATTGCTAAATGTGTATATACAAGAAAATCGACTTTATACCTAAATATAAGATTACGGAATTCTTCTAAATGCACTGCCGTTATGCCGTTATGGCTTTATGTAAACTTCAGTGCGTTAAAGAAGGTTAATTAACTTAAATATGTTAAACTAATGATTTGAAGCATTTCGATATCGATTGCTAAATGTGTATATACAAGAAAATCGACTTTATACCTAAATATAAGATTACGGAATTCTTCTAAATGCACTGCCGTTATACCGTTAAGGCTTTATGTAAACTTCAGTTCGTTAAAGAAGGTTAATTAACTTAAATATGTTAAACTAATGATTTGAAGCATTTCGATATCGATTGCTAAATGTGTATATACAAGAAAATCGACTTTATACCTAAATATAAGATTACGGAATTCTTCCAAATGCACTGCCGTTATACCGTTAAGGCTTTATGTAGACTTCAGTAAGTTAAAGAAGGTTAATTAACTTAAATATGTTAAACTAATGATTTGAAGCATTTCGATATCGATTGCTAAATGTGTATATACAAGAAAATCGACTTTATACCTAAATATAAGATTACGGAATTCTTCTAAATGCACTGCCGTTATACCGTTAAGGCTTTATGTAGACTTCAGTAAGATAAAGAAGGTTAATTAACTTAAATATGTTAAACTAATGATTTGAAGCATTTCGATATCGATTGCTAAATGTGTATATACAAGAAAATCGACTTTATACCTAAATATAAGATTACGGAATTCTTCCAAATGCACTGCCGTTATGACCGTTAAGGCTTTATGTAAACTTCAGTAAGTTAAAGAAGGTTAATTAACTTAAATATGTTAAACTAATGATTTGAAGCATTTCGATATCGATTGCTAAATGTGTATATACAAGAAAATCGACTTTATACCTAAATATAAGATTACGGAATTCTTCTAAATGCACTGCCGTTATACCGTTAAGGCTTTATGTAGACTTCAGTTAGTTAAAGAAGGTTAATTAACTTAAATATGTTAAACTAATGATTTGAAGCATTTCGATATCGATTGCTAAATGTGTATATACAAGAAAATCGACTTTATACCTAAATATAAGATTACGGAATTCTTCTAAATGCACTGCCGTTATACCGTTAAGGCTTTATGTAAACTTCAGTTCGTTAAAGAAGGTTAATTAACTTAAATATGTTAAACTAATGATTTGAAGCATTTCGATATCGATTGCTAAATGTGTATATAGAAGAAAATCGACTTTATACCTAAATATAAGATTACGGAATTCTTCTAAATGCACTGCCGTTATACCGTTAAGGCTTTATGTAGACTTCAGTAAGTTAAAGAAGGTTAATTAACTTAAATATGTTAAACTAATGATTTGAAGCATTTCGATATCGATTGCTAAATGTGTATATACAAGAAAATCGACTTTATACCTAAATATAAGATTACGGAATTCTTCTAAATGCACTGCCGTTATACCGTTAAGGCTTTATGTAAACTTCAGTTCGTTAAAGAAGGTTAATTAACTTAAATATGTTAAACTAATGATTTGAAGCATTTCGATATCGATTGCTAAATGTGTATATACAAGAAAATCGACTTTATACCTAAATATAAGATTACGGAATTCTTCCAAATGCACTGCCGTTATACCGTTAAGGCTTTATGTAAACTTCAGTAAGATAAAGAAGGTTAATTAACTTAAATATGTTAAACTAATGATTTGAAGCATTTCGATATCGATTGCTAAATGTGTATATACAAGAAAATCGACTTTATACCTAAATATAAGATTACGGAATTCTTCCAAATGCACTGCCGTTATACCGTTAAGGCTTTATGTAAACTTCAGTAAGGTAAAGAAGGTTAATTAACTTAAATATGTTAAACTAATGATTTGAAGCATTTCGATATCGATTGCTAAATGTGTATATACAAGAAAATCGACTTTATACCTAAATATAAGATTACGGAATTCTTCTAAATGCACTGCCGTTATACCATTAAGGCTTTATGTAAACTTCAGTTCGTTAAAGAAGGTTAATTAACTTAAATATGTTAAACTAATGATTTGAAGCATTTCGATATCGATTGCTAAATGTGTATATACAAGAAAATCGACTTTATACCTAAATATAAGATTACGGAATTCTTCTAAATGCACTGCCGTTATACCGTTAAGGCTTTATGTAGACTTCAGTTCGTTAAAGAAGGTTAATTAACTTAAATATGTTAAACTAATGATTTGAAGCATTTCGATATCGATTGCTAAATGTGTATATACAAGAAAATCGACTTCATACCTAAATATAAGATTACGGAATTCTTCTAAATGCACTGCCGTTATACCGTTAAGGCTTTATATAAACTTCAGTAAGATAAAGAAGGTTATTTAACTTAAATATGTTAAACTAATGATTTGAAGCATTTCGATATCGATTGCTAAATGTGTATATACAAGAAAATCGACTTTATACCTAAATATAAGATTACGGAATTCTTCCAAATGCACTGCCGTTATACCGTTAAGGCTTTATGTAGACTTCAGTAAGATAAAGAAGGTTAATTAACTTAAATATGTTAAACTAATGATTTGAAGCATTTCGATATCGATTGCTAAATGTGTATATACAAGAAAATCGACTTTATACCTAAATATAAGATTACGGAATTCTTCTAAATGCACTGCCGTTATACCGTTAAGGCTTTATGTAAACATTGGTAGAGCGTTTGCAAACTTGAATCGAAAATTTGACTATTGTCAAGCCTCTGGTAGGAGTAGAAGAAAGATTGAAGGCTTTTCTGAAAGCACTACAAATTATCTAACCAATGCTTTTTATTTAACTCACCTCGTTCAAATAGTTTAGCCGCTAGAGCGTTTGCAAAGTTGAATCGAAAATTTGACTATCGTCAAGCCCTGGTAGGAGCAGAAGAAAGATTGAAGGCTTTTCTGAAAGCACTACAAATTATCTAACCAATGCTTTTTATTTAATTCACCTCGTTCAAACAGTTTAGCCGCTAGAGCGATTGCAAAGTTGAAACGAAAATTATGACTATTGTCAAGCCACTGGTAGGAGCAGAAGAAAGATTGAAGGCTTTCCTGAAAGCACTACAAATTATCTAACCAATGCTTTTTATTTAACTCACCTCGTTCAAACAGTTTAGCCGCTAGAGCGATTGCAAAGTTGAAACAAAAATGTGATTTTTCTGAAAAACTTCGTTTTTCGTGAACACTATTGCCACGTTCCTGGTAGGAGTAGAAGAAAGATTGAAGGCTTTCCTGAAAGCACTACAAATTATCTAACCAATGCTTTATATTTAACTCACCTCGTTCAAATAGTTTAGCCGCTAGAGCGTTCGCAAAGTTGAAACAAAAATGTGATTTTTCTCAAAAACCTTCGTTTTTCGTGAACACTATTACCACATTCCTGGTAGCAGTAGAAGA
>JBAWJQ010000702.1:0-70393 GCA_037783105.1 Bactrocera zonata | reverse complement strand
CATAGCCAACATACAATAAACATCAGAATTTTGGAACATCCGATTGACTTTACTCCATATACTGCTATGTCCAAAATATAAGGTGACATTTGAATTTAAACTGCGCGCGTCAAAGGATTTGGAGAACTATTTTTTTTTTAGGTTAGTAATACTGTCAGTCACATTTATGTCAAACTTCATGTCAAAATATTCATTAGTAGTTTAGTGAGCTGCTAAAAGTGAGTTTTTCGTTTTTTGCGATGTCGAAATTTGTTGAGCAAAGAATTTGCATTAAATTTTGTTTACGGAATCAATTTTCTGCTGCGGATACGTTGAGGATGGTGCAGAAAGCCTTTGGTGATGAGGCTGTGTCTAAAACAAATGTTTACAAGTGGTATAGTGAGTTCTAAGCCGGCCGTGAACGTGTCGAAGACGAAGAGCGTCCAGGGCGACCATCAACCTCAACCGACGAATATCGTGCCAAAAAAGAGCCGAGACCAAAAAAATCGCACCAAAGTCGCTTAAAAATCAAGGTCATGTTGACTGTTTTATTCGATTATCGTGGTGTTGAGCATTATGAATTCCTTCCAACCGGTCAAACAGTCAACAAGAAATATTATTTGAAAGTTATGCGTCGTTTGCATAACGCTATCCGCCTAAAAAGGCCGGAATTGTGGAAAGACAATTCTTGGTTTTTACACCACGATAATGCACCATCCCATACTGCCCTCGTAATTCGTGAACATTTCGCCAAAACCACAACCCATATCGTTCCGCAACCACCGTATTCACCTGATCTAGCACCGTGCGACTTCTGACTGTTCACCAAGCTCAAAATACCGCTCCGGGGACACCGGTTTTATACGATAGAGGAGATTCAAGCCGCAGCGAAGACGGAACTGAAGGCCATCCCGGAAAGTGACTACAACCAGTGTTTCGAAGATTGAAAAATCCGTTAGCATAAGTGCATTGCATCGAGAGGGGATTACTTTGAAGGGGATTAAATTGATTTGGAAGAATAAATAAATAATTTTCAAAATAAATACAATGTCACCTTATTGTTTGGGCACAGTAGTATGTATATTGGTGATTATATGTGAGGTACCTAAATGAAACCCAGGGAAAAGTTTTTTTGTATGTGGCATGATAATTGTATATATAAAATTGGGTCGATAATACCCCGACTACCATATACTACATATGCATATTGATTTTTGATTTACTAAGGAACCTTATGTGTCTGCCAGTGTAGTAGAAGTTATTTCTTCATTTGTTAATTTTTTTTTTTTTGCCATCCGTGTGAATTTATTATAGTTTTGAATATGAGAATTTGATAAAGTTTGTTTACTACTCAAAGCCTTAGATATGAGTTCAATATTTGACCTCGTCAACCGCTTCTGCAGCATTCCTTACCAGTATCTTGCAATTGCTGGTTCACCAAACAAAAACACACTTAATATGAGAACTTTTCGGTAAAAATCTTAGAATTGTGGATAAACATAAGAGTTTTAATGCAGGTCGGTGTCTTCTGATAAAAATCTTTCATAATTTATAATGGCCACCTTACATTAGATTCTCCTTTGAATCAGTTGGGTTTTTTTTCGGGGTTAAAGATAAGAAACTTCGTATCACTAGTAGTGTCAGAGAACTGTTTTCGCACAAATTTTTGCAGAAACCACTCATTGTGGAATATTTCGGCTCTAGAAACTTATCTGAAGTGCTTTCAGCTTATATTTTAAGTAAGAGCATCTGCATAAATGGCTCTTGTGGTAAAGCATTGTGGGTGCTGACGGCGGTTACGATTGGCGTTGGTGAGAGCCAACTGGGATAATCCACTACAGGCAATATCATTTTACATGTCCCATGCATTGGCACGTGGGTAGTGTGAGTGTGCAAAGCACCACCACGTGGAGGGACTACAGAAATTTTTGATAAATTATTGAAACACGAGGCGATAAAACTAATGAAGTGAGAAGGATCAACAGCGTAAAACAAAAAGAGCGCGAAACATCAACTAAGTAACTTGTGGATTGAAGGATAAGTAAATATATATACCATGTGTTTGCATTTCTATAACCTAGAGGGTTGATTGCGGCGTACAACGTCAACGCCGATGCATTCTGTGCGCAACGACATATCAACAACAGGAAAAGAACAATAACATTAGGGCAAGGCACCATATTGTCAAGTGATTTTTGTATGCAAAGCTTCAATTGACAGTTATGCATCTATTTCCCTGCACATCACAAACGCTGCAAACGCCACACTTTTGCAAGAGGACGTTCGTCTGCCAAGAGGCTTCGCGCTGCCACATTAAATCATGCAGGCAGCATATGATGGCAAGATAAAATCGTTTAATGAACATTTGCGCTTTCGAGCGCAGACATACAACTACGAATCTCCAAGAATTTTTTACAAAAAAATTTTGAAATTATCACTGCATCATTGTGGCATAGTTGCTGCGAATTGTCATTTTGTTCTTATCTGCAAATTTAAAGAGCACACTTTAGTTGCACAAGGCCAGAGATTGAGATAAACTAACAATCAATATTTGTATATGCAACGATGAAGTGTTTACTGAATTTTCAATATATATTTGTTTGAGATGTCAGAGATATTAACTAACTCACTCGGGTTCATTTGTTAGTCTCCGAATGAAATATTAAGGATGTTTTCTGACGCTCGTCCGCTTTTGCCCTGTTTGACAAATGTGTCTGGTTTGTGGCAGTAGTAGACTCATCTATTTTGCCAATAACTTGGGAACTTGAACGAAATATCATGAAACTTTGACAACAGCTGCATTTAGTACTCTAGGACGGGGATTCTAATTTTTTTTCGTGACAAATTCTTTAGTAGTCAGCTAAATTCAGCATAATTTCTACGGCTTAAGATGACTGTCAGTAAACTAAAACTTTGTTAACTAACCTAGCTAAGGTGCAGTAGATATTTACTTATGTGATATCATGTGATGTGATTTTAAGTACATGGGCAATTTAAATCTATACTAAAGAGACGAGAAAACTTTTGTGTTGAATACTGTAAAAGAAGGAGAAAACATGTTCTATTAGGTACCCATTTGCTCAAAAAACGCCACAAATTTTCGTGGCAGTCACTGATATTTATAAAAAATCCCTAAATTATAAGCTTGGTGCTCAAAGCCTTTTTTATCAACATCGCGTCTCTCGCTGAAGCAGAGAATAGATATACGACGCATGATATTTATTTTGCCCGCGGCCATACCTACCTACTTGAAGCTACAAACGCTGTAAAAACATCCGTAATGACAATATTCCAATCACATTAATGACCCTGAGGCGCAGCCCAACAATAAACGAGCTCTGAAATTTGTGGAAATGAAATTGTTGAGGCGTATGCTATGCTGCTGGGGCATCAACGTGGTAAGCACCGCTGTACGGCGAAAACGACTGCCTGAGAAATGAGTTGCACCTGATAAAACAGCAGCGAAAAAGCTTGTGTAACAAAGGATATGGACGCGAATGCTACATAACATAGCACAACGTTACTTTTCGAAAATTAATTTTAACAATAAGAACCGGTTGTATACCCACAAATTGAATAGATGCGACCGTTATGGAAAAAGTCGTTAAAAATAGCAACACGAACACTTTAAATCTGCTTCGTTAGCAAGCGCGACAGACAATTTTCTACTAAATTAATTTCCTTGGAAGTGTTTCTGTAACATTTTGTTTGTAGTTGCTGTTATAAGCATTAAATGAGACAATTGTAAACATTCAAAGATATATAAAAATGGAGTTAAAAGCGCCAAATCAAGAAAAGACACTCAGTGTAGCCTGAAGACTGCAAAGAGCTTATATCGCTAAGATGTCCTATTTAACCGCTTTTCCTCTTTTTGGGCAATCGCACATTTCTTTCATCTTTTCTTATACATTTTTATACCCTGAACAGGGTACATTAAGTTTGCCATGAAGTTTGTAACAACCAGAAGGAACCGTCGGAGACCCCATAAAGTATAAATATACATAAATGATCAGTATGTTGAGCTGAGTCGATTAGGCCATGTCCCTCAGTTTTTAAGATATTGTTTTGAAATTTTGCAAACGTCATTTTCTCTTCAAGAAGCTGCTCATTTGTCGGAACTGCCGATATCGGACCACTATAACATATAGCTGCCATACAAACTGAACGATCGAAATCAAGTTCTTGTATGGAAATCTTTCACATTTGACAATGTATCGTCACAAAAGTTAGCAAAGGTTATTTTCTAAGAGAATAATATAATCTGCGAAAAAGTTCTTCAGATCGGATTGCTATAGCATATAGCTTCCATACAAACTGAACACATATTTACTTAAAGAAAGCACCTGTGAAGGGTATATTAGGCTCAGTGCAGCCGAAGTTAACGTTTTTTCTTTGGTTGGTTGGTTGTTCTCTTGCTTAGGTTAGACCTTAAAGCACTAAACAACAAGATCATAAAGTAACTAAACAAAATGAACAAATGGCAAGTGTATATTACAATTAGCACGCCTTGTGTGTGTTCCTGAGCATCACATTGATGTCGACAATTTAGCGACATGACTAAGTCGTAACTCCCATTAAGAAGTCAAATAAAGTATTTAATATAGCAAATGCAATGACATACAAAAAGAGCAAACACATATTTGAATATATAATAACAAAATTACTTTAAAGCAGTTAATTAAAAAAAAGACATTTATTGTCAAGAATCTCCCCATATAATTGCACATATACATATAAAATTTGTAACCGCCCCTTATCTCTTTTTTTGAGTGAATTAGCTTAGACAGTATATTAATTTAAGTGTATTTTTTAGCTTAAGATCTCCGCTAATTACTAACTCAATGCTTCGTGAACTTGGCGTAAGAATTAACTACAAGCTGTGGGTAAATTGAATTAGTTTAGCTAAACGGTGCACTTAAAGACAATCACAACTAAGCTACTAATATGAACGGATTTGGAAGGATTTGAGATACACATAACATTATACTATATATTAAGTGGGTGGTACGCTGTTACTAATTGAAATTAAAACGGTAAATAAATTTTGTTACTGAAAATTAACATCCAAATAATTGAAACATTCTTTGTTAGGTTGGCAGTGATCACAAGGCAAATAACTGCCTTGTAGGAATTAGTAATGCTTAGCATGCAAGAAATGCATGAAAGCAAGAGTTAAACCGAAAGTATACTATAGTGAAAAAACTATGAGCTTATAGGTAACATACGAGTACAATGTTATACATTTAGACAGAAAACTTTTTCTTTCCATCACATGCACACTAGTTATGGAGGTAAGGAGCTTAATCAGATGTGATCGTAAATTTGTTTATAGATGACCCTGAGCATGTAATAACTACAATCATATATTTTTATAGTTCCATCTTTATGGTACTACATATATGGAAAATAACATCATAGCCGGATGTGTTGTTACAAATACAAGGTTGTACATATGTGAGACACATTCTTGTTGGCAATGTTCCAATTTTCGTCAATAAGCATGTACTGAGAATGAGTTTTGAATTAATAGGAAGGTCGAAAGTACATGAAATGGACCGAATTCGAACTCAACTTAATCAGTTTTTTGGGTAGAAACATAATATTCATCAAAGGAGATACTTATTATTGTACTAACTGATAGTAAAAAAAGAAGAGGAAATTATCAACTAAATATACCAACGGGAGGAAGGCTCTACTGAGTACGCCATAATACCACAAGCGAAAGATTATTTAAATTAAAAGCTTCGTACAAATTTCGGTCCAATTTTAATTTTTTATAAAACGGTTTAACTTGAAAACTTATATCAGTCTGTAGAAATGATAAACCTGTTTTCTTACCAGTGCATTTTTAACATGTAATTATGCATTATATTTTGTTGATTTATTTTACGACTGAAAACAGAAAAGATGCTCCTGCTTTTGATCCTTATTAAGTGGCTATATTAGAAAAGTATCGTAAGAGTAAGTGCTTTTAAGTACTCATTATGACAGGAAATCTTGGGAGCAGTTGTGCTGATTTAGTCAGACTCAAAAAAAGCCAGAAGCAATGAAGATATAATTGTTTCCACTGGAATCTGGTTTCCTTGATCTTAAATTCAGTTAAACCGCATGGTTATTATTTTTCTTATCTTTCAAATCGTTATCGAACGATTTCTACTAATTTTCAGTGATTATTTGCAATCAACAACGGAAAGGAAACAGCAAGAAACAGAGAAAAGGGGAAAAATTGCTGTGAAGACAAATCTCAGGAGCGGAAAGTGAAATTAAATATAAATCTTTCCAACGGTATTGCTATAAGCGTTGAACAATTTTTTCCCTGAGCTTACAGAATCAGACGTTTGGGTGTCATTCTGTGACGACACAAAAATACATATATGTATAGCTACGTACGTAGGTTGCTATATATATTTCTGGACTAGGAAACACTAAGTGTTGCCAGGTGCAATCTGACATTTCCATTGGAAAGTTTGACATTTTTTAGCATAACATCACTCAGAACGTTTTGTCATTTAATCGTGAGTTGTTTTATTTACAGAGAATTAAAAAATTCATTCGTCCAAAAAATGGAATTAACTCGTGAACATTTTCGTGCGATCATTTTTCACAACTTTCGACGTGGATTATCACGACAAGAGTGCATCGATGAACTAAAATTTTTGTATTGATATGAAGCACCATCCTATAGTACTGTGAAAAACTGGTACAACGAATTCAATCGTGGCCGACGCTCGCTCAAAGACGAATTCCGTGAAGGTCGCCCAAAAACAGCCGTTGTGCCAGAAAACATCGATGCCGTACATGAAATGATAACGCAGGACCGTCATTTAACATACCTTCAGATGGAGGCATGCCTATGCATTTCTCCCACCAGCATACATTCGATATTGCATGAACACCTGGCCGTAAAAAAGAAGCTTTGTTCTCGTTGGATCCCGCACAATTTGACAAAAGCTCAAAAAAAAGGCTCGTGTGGATTGATGTAAAGAAATGCTGAAAAAATACGATCGCGGTGCTTCAAAAGACGTTCATAAGATCGTCACAGGTGACGAATCATAGATCTATGCGTATGAGCCCGAAACAAAAGAGCAATCGACCGTGTGGGTCTTCCAAGAAGAGCCAAATCCAACGCAAAAAAAAAAAAAAACATTTTCGTTGATAAATATGCCTATTTTCATTATTAGGCCAGAAATATATATAGCAGCAAGAAGTTCGGTAAAGGGACGAATGATATTTGTCACACATACCAAGGAAGAAAAGTTTACATTTCTAAAACTAAAATGTAAAACTTGACAGCAGGAACCGACAAAGGGTTAAAAGGCGTACTGCAACTGGGAAGATTTGTGTAGCAAAAGTGCAAAAGGGGTATAAAACGGCTAACAGAAAATGTATCTAAACGACAGCTAGGTAATTTTAGACGTCGTAATTTTTACGGTTCAGCGATAAGCAAACGCAAAGAAATGCAAGCAAGGGAAGGAACCTAACGAAAAATGTAAGAAGTAGCGACAACGCAACGATTAAGAGATTCGATGAAAGGTGTCCCACTAAGTTCTGATAATTTTTAATTCAGAGACTGTATCGAAATACGCTTGCGCTTTAGTTGATTGCAAATTGTTCCAGCTTAAAGGGCAACAGTGGCAAACCAAACCAAAGACAAGGAAATATAAATAAAGTAAGACGTGCACGTACCTATGCAAACGTGAATGGGTTTACAGCTTTTGTGCTTGTATTAATTACTCCGTCGCTTCTTTTGTTTGTGATTACGCCCTCAAACTGCACCGTCTCGAAGAATCCGCTTGCTCTCGAACCCTATCTGGCGCTCCGTTGCGCCCATTCACATTTGTTGAAAGCGCCATCAAGACAAACTGCCATTCAACTCTTCCAATCTAGCAGCCATTTAAACACCGTAAAACGTGGCAACAACAAATCTTTAGAGTCACGGAAGGCACAAATATCATTCGAATATCATTGATGTTATAGCAACAAAGTCAATGTTTTAGCGTCATCGCGGTAAGTCACTTCATATCAAGCATCGAGTTGCAAGTTCATTTCAGCTACGCACTGTGAGTTATAATGTACGAAAATTGTGAATTTAAGATTTTTATGTTTTATAATCTTAAAAGCTGTATACCTTTATATCTTTAAAGAAAAAATAAACTAAAATCGATATCTAAAGTGAATTTTGAGTTGCAGCCAAAAATTTTTATTTTTTATTTTTAAACGTGTTTTTCTCGAAACAGCATTTTTCAAATCTGCTACAGTGTTATGTCGTACACAAATGTGCCAATTTCTGCCTGTTCTGTATATAATTCTTATTCTAATTAACCTTTCCGTTTTTTGGTCAAAAATTGAATATTGGCAGACCAAAACGACCAAAATTTAGGATAAAATTTCACTTTTTTTTTAAACAACCGCCAATTTGTCAGCTTTTCATTTTAAGGTTTCATACACGGTGAATTACTCATAAAGTGGAGAATCTCTGTTTAACGCCGTCGCAGATCTCGTCTGATTTATAATTTTTTTATTTTTTTTCAAAATTTTCATTGCGCATTCTTGAAACATATGTATATTTGCTACATACAGTATAAGTATACTCTCAAATTTGCAAAGCTGTCGGTACACAATTTTTTTTTAATTCCCAAACATTGGCTATTTTTTATGTTTTTTAAGCTGTAACACTAGTACTAGGTGTTCAAATTGGTAAGTCAAGAAAATTTGTTCCCGTGGTTACAAAGAACTTAGTAATGCATTTCGCAAAAATTTATGTGACAACCACCTACCATGCAAGATACAGAAGCTAATTTGAAGTATTTACAGCTTTTACTCTTAAAATATGTATGTGTGTACAACCGTCTCAGCCGCTGAGCTGTAAATGAGTACACGTGGGGGTTAGATATATGTTTAGAGGTGCTGATCTGTCACCATGTCACTATATAAAATATCGTTTTACATACCACAAGCTGCGTTTGGGTAGTTCAGCAGGTAGGCGAGGTACCGTAATGTAAGGAGACTACAGAAAATTGCTTCAAATTATTTAAAAAGTACATATGAAGTGAGAACGCATGTAACAAATATAACTCGAAAATGCAAAAATAGCAATTGCGATCTGCAGTTAAAGGAAATAACATATAAAATAAATAGGCGGGAGGGTAAGCAAATTGGTGTATAAAGCGTTTGCATCTAAACTCCATCCAGCTAAAGGGTTGGCACCAAAAGCAATGACTGCGGTGACGGCGCCGTGCAAGTTGAACGATTTTACATTTTCTGCACAAAGTCAACTTCGTGCAGCATTCTGTCTGGTGAATGTTAGTTTGTAAGAAACTAAAAAGCTTTCAATTGATGGTTATGCATACGAACTGTGCGGAGAGTGCAAGAATCGGCAAATTGTGACAAACTGAAAAAGTGTTGAAAATAGCACTGCATCATTGCCGCACAGCAGGCGGACGGAAATCGATGATTTGTCCTTATCAGTAGAATTTGAAGAGCAACATTTGAAAGGCGAAATAATGTGATAAACTGCAAATCAGTTTTAATTACGCGTCGATTAATTGTTTCACGCATTTTTGCAAACACTTCTAGCACATTTATTAGATTTGATCAGTTTCGATTGCAACGGTAAATTATTTTAAAACTGAAGAAGTCTCTATCGTCTTACTAATGAAAAAAACGAACAAGCATCAGAATAATATTACCTCACATGTGTCTTACTAAATGAAACAAGAAGTGTTTGGCCTACCTTCCATTTCTATGTGCAGTACCATAGTTCATAACTTGTTTACCATGTTCGAAACGTGAATCTAAGAAAAGACAGCATAAAACCTGTCATCTGACTACTCTGCTTTCGATTTTATATACAGCTTTTATTAGGAAATAAATATTCGTTCTTTTGAGACGTGAATGAAACTTTTGACTTGGTTCCGGATATACTGTTCTTAGCTTCCTTCAAGAGTGGTAGCTAGAAAGAAATTTAACATGTTTGCAACATGAAAAATTTTTACATAAATAACGTGGTTTTCCATAAAACAATATGAAATTTCCATGTTGTTGTACAAATGTTTCCAGAAAAAATTAAACATTCAAGCTTATCATTGATAAGGGTTTGGAATTTATTATGGCTTCTTGAAAATACTGTCACATGCATGACATATGACATACGAAACATGACATTTGTTTGACCCGCAGCAGCGTAGCTACAAACGTTGTAACAACATCGAATCACAATGAAGACTTCGATGCGCAGCACAATAAGAAATGAGCTGTGAAATTCGCTAGGAAATGAAAGTGTTGAGGCATATGCTAAGTTAATGGCAGTGATGTTGCAGACGTAAGAACGCCCAAAAACATTGCCTAAGAGGCAAACATAAATTAATGTTGCGCGACAGTTAGGTTCCCTACTGCGAAATGTGAAGCGTCGGATAAAATAGCAATGAGAAATTATGTAGTTAAGGTAAATAATGTTACTTGACGAAAATTAGTTTTGAGGCAATGAGAACCGAAATAGGAAATATAAGGCCGTTGAACCACGAAGAGGCGCAAAAAAAAAAATAAGCCCAGAATACCTTAAATAGATGACGCTTGCAACTGCAGCAATTTTCGTTGAAAATGTTTCTGTTACATTTTCATGTGTTTTCGTAGTTGTTGTTATGGACATTGAAAGTTTAAATTGCAAACATTCAAATGAATAGAAAAAGTGAAAAACTCCACGATAGGAATAAAGTTAATGTAAGGAACCGTTTGTTTTTTAAAGGTGATTATCTGTGCAATCGATTTTTCATGTTTCCCTTTCTTCGCCACACCGAAGACCCGCTTTTATGCAAATGAAATATATGTTGTTGGCTGAAATTAAAAGTACGTAAAGCAACACAATCAGAACAATTTGGCTACGGAAAAGGTGACGCACAAAGAAATATTGTCGTCCTTTCAATTTCGGTATAAATTGTATATAGTACTATATAAGTATGTTAATAAGGTGGTTAGATTAGCACCGATGATAGTTTAGAATTAATTTTATAAACATAATTAGAAAAAGGAATAGTTTATATACATTATGTTCCCTCCCCAGAGTTGTGCGCTGATTTTGAGACCTGCCACGTAAAAAAACATCCCCCATGGGAAGGACTCGGATGTGGCATTATTTAATACCGAGGCCATATAAAGAAGCGCAAGTTCGGTGTGGATTCGTGGTGGAGAGAAACTTCATCGCCGAGTCTTGGCATTCACCCCATTGGATGAACGTCTTACCAAAATCCGCATCAAAGAAGTTCTTCAATATATCGGTGATTTGCGCCCACGCTTCGACGGAAGAGAAGCACCAAGACTCAACTCCTGTTTTCTGAGAGCACTCATTAGCAACACAAAATTAAGGAACAATGGGACGGCATTGTGTGTACAATCGGAACTATTGATGTTCGGAAAAGGTTAAAGAACAGCTAGTACAGTGAGGAGTGCCGAAAATATGTGGTGACAAACAGAAAGTTTCAAGACAGGATCATACTCTTGTAGAACCGCCAAAGGTGATCTAGTAACCTCAGCAGAGAGTGAACCTGATTGTCCAATCGATGACGATGAAGGTTCCATTGCCCGTCCGTTGCATTGCCCGTCCATTAAGAATTTTGAACTGCAATTACCCTGCTGAAGGGCAACAAAGCGGTGGGACCGATGAATTGCCGGCCAAGCTATTCAAATACGGTGAAGAACTGATAAGGAGCATGCATCAGCTTCTTTGCAAAATATGGTCAAGCGAAAGCATGCCCGACGACTTGAATCTAAGTGTGCTCTGCCACTGCAATCCACAAAAAAGGAGAACCCACAATCTGCGCCAACTACCGTAGGGTAAACCTCCTCAGCATCGCATAAAAAAGGTTCTATAAATGTCCTGTGTGAATAATTAAAGCCCACAGTCAATAAACTGATTGGACCATATTAGTGTCGCTTTAGGGCCGTCCGAATCGGGAAAGATCTCTCTGAGTCGTTCGATACCAAACGAGATTTCAGAAAACGACTCCTTATCGTGCGATTTCTTCATTATACTCCTGGAGAAAATAATTCGAGCTGCAAAGCGGAATAGAAAAAATGCAATTTTTTATGAGAGCATACAGCTGCTGCCGTACGCCAATGAAATTGATAACACCGCGCAGTTAGTTCTGCTTTCTCTAGACTGGATAAGGAAGCGAAGCAAATAGGTCTGGTAGTAAGCGAGAGCAAGACAAAATATCCCCTGTCTTCAAACAGTCATAATATCGAAGTTGTAGATAATTTCGAGTATCCTGGAATCAGCATTACAAGCAAAAACTATGACCGAAATCCATCCCAAGATAACTCTTGCCAACAGGTGCTACTTTTAACTGAGTAGGCAGTTGAAATGTAAAGTTCCCTCGACGACTACAAATCACACATTATTCTCGTCCTGCTGTATGGTGCAGAGGTATTGACGATGAGTCGACGAGTTCTTGGAGAAAGGTTCTGCGAATGATTTATGATCCTTTGCAACGAATACCGCAGTCGGTGAGAGTTGAGGGAATTAAAAGACACCGGCTACGCTAGCTATGTCATGTCGTCCGAATAGATGAAAACACTCCAGCTCTGAAAGCATTATCCGCCGGGGGAAGCAGAGGTAGAGAAATACCTCTTTTCCGTTGGAAAGACCTGTTGGAGAAGGACCTGTCTACACTTGGAATCTGCAGTTGGCACTAAACAGTGAACAACCGAACAAATGCGCGCTGTTGTAATTTGGCAATAACCGCGTAATCGATGTCTACGTTTTTGAAACTAGGTTGAGTATTTTATATCTTGTTTATATGTTAAATGAGTTTTGCTATATACATACAGTATTAGTGAATTCAAATGAAAAGCTCCTGTAATTTGATATCCACTATCGGTCAAGTTAACTGAACCTATTTAGTACGACCGAAAACACGAATAGGAACTGCAAGCAAATAATCATATGAAATGACGTGAAATTCAAAAAGAGCTGAAAAAGAAAAGGAAGATATATTGAGAATTAACGAAATTGGGATGAAATCGGTTGTTATTATTTCCTACCGAATAAAATGTGATTACTGTTGTAGCTAGTCATTTATTTAAACCTACATATATTTTTCGTGTCGACCGAAAATCTAACTAAAATTCCCTTCACAACCAATGTTTCATGCACCAGCTAAGCATCCCAGCTGCTTATCACATTGTTAACAATCTATCAAGATATGTAAATATTTGCCAAAACGCTGCGTGCTTACTTTCTTTACTGTTGGAATACATATTGCACAGATACATGAACAAAAATGGGTTCTGATCGTTGTTATCCAAAGCGCACAAATATTAAAGGTTTCTGGGTTAGATTCATTATGAAGTTGTTATCTCTTTTATACGCGCACATATATGCACGGACAGCTATCACATATGTATACACTTTCGTATAAACGCATTCACATACACATACACATCTTTCTTATTTTAAGGCTGCTTATTTCGAGGTATGCTATATATATTTGTGCACACTGCTCAATACATACAATAGGACTTGTCAAACAAACTGATTCTTATTTTTCGCTGCGTACTCCGAAAAATATAATTGTATGTATTATTTTAAGCCACAAAATTCGTAAGAAACAAAAAAGGAAAGAATAAGTTCGGGTGTAAGGCCTAATGATTCACTGTAATAAGTAAAACATGCTCTATAATTTGCACCAAGGTAGCTCAAATATTGGCGGATATATACTGTATAAAATCTCCCGGAAGTACGAAAGCCTTAATATTAGGTATAGAAGGCTCAGGCAAGTATTGACCAGATTCAGTTCATTTTTTATACACAGAGTTACTATTGTCAGGAAAGACTTCTCTCTGAATTGCTATTATTTATCCCTTAAATTTTACTCAATATACAACTTGCGCGGACAGACGGACGGGTAGACAGTTACCCGGATTTTAACTTTTCTCGTCATTCTGATCATTTACAAGTATATATTTCGATAAGTATTAGGTGTTAGGTTTAACATGTTGCAGGAAAATGAAAAATGAGTCACTAATATCAAATAATAATCATTGACGTTTTTTGTGATCTTATCCTTTTCCAACAGGCCATGCATTATAACTGTAAAATATATTTTAATACGATTTGCTATGTAACAATTATGACTTCAATTTTGTCATATGTGTTCTCGCTTATCGATCTAGTAAAAACAATGTCAAAGATTTACGATAAATATGAAGAACTAAGTGCTCACGACCATATTCTTATGAGGAGAAGTTATGAATGTAAAATTAAAAAGATATACTTTTTTGTTTTTTATTATGTTGGACAAATAACAAAAGCAATCGTCATCTGTACCGAAATTTCTGAATCTTAACCCTTAAGCGCCTAGCGGTTCCTCCAGGAACTACTACATTTGTGTTAAATTTTCATGTATGAACATGTATTTTTAAATATTACATCAAGTCACATGTTGCTTTGATATATCCGTTATCTTTTACTTTAGTTTCCACTTGTGTGTGGTACCTTTGCCGTCATTTACGTTTTGAGTTAAGTAAGAGTGCATGGAAAAATAATTTCAGTGAAAATTTTATATTTTCAAGTAACTATTGTGAAAGTAATAATAATATTTTGTGAAAGTAATAAATTTGGAATCTTCTTCATTATTATAATTTAATTTGATGTAAGTGTTGCTTACGAGAAAAGTTGGTGTATAAATCTACTGTTGGAATCTATTTATCAACACTACGAGTGCTGCTATATATATTTCTGGCCTAATAATGAAAATAGGCATATTTATCAACGAAAATGGTTTTTTCTTCGTTGGATTTGGCTCGTCGTGGAAGACCCACTCGGTCGATTGCTGTTTTGTTTTGGGCTCATGCGCATAGATCCATGATTCGTCACCTGTGACGATCTCATAAACGTCTTTTTTAGCAACGCGATCGTATTTTTTCAGCATTTCCTTACACCAATCCACACGAGCCTTTTTTTGAGCGATTATCGAATTGTGCGGGATCCAACGAGAACAAACCTTTTTTACGGCAAGGTTTTCATGCAATATCGAATGTATGCTGGTGGGAGAAATGCATACGCATGCCTCTATCTGAAGGTATGTTACATGACGGTCTTGCATTATCACTTCACGTGTGGCATCGATGTTTTCTGGCACAACGGCTGTTTTTGGACGACCTTCACGGAATTCGTCTTTGAGCGAGCGTCGGCCACGATTGAATTCGTTGTACCAGTTTTTCACAGTGCTATAAGATGGTGCTTCATAGCCACACAAAGATTTTAGTTCATCGATGCACTCTTGTCGTGATAATCTACGTCGAAAGTTGTGAAAAATGATCGCATGAAAATGTTCACGAGTTAATTCCATTTTTTGGCCGAGATGAATTTTTGAATTCCCTGTAAATAAAACAACTCACGATTAAATGACAAAACGTTCTGATGACATTTCCAATGGAAATGTCAGATTGCACCTGGCAACACTTAGTGTTGCCTTGGCTAGAAATATATATAGCAGCCTATGTCTCAGCTCAATTTAAATAACAGTACTGATGAATTCTTGTATAAGCCGTACAACTTTATGGTCACAAGTAATACTATGTTCGGACCGACATTGAAAACATGTTTTCGTGGGAAAAACTGGTTTTCGCACGAAAACTTGTGTTTTCGTCCATGTAAAATCTGTCAAACGAAAACAGTTTTCGCTGAAGACTGCTTGAAAACTTACATTCCACTCAATATAATCGGTGCCTGTAGTTAATCGATTTTTTTTGGAAGACATATTTTGCCTGCCCTAAATTGTGACTTGATATTTGTTTACATTCCATATACAAATACAGCTGCTCACTGGTAGGGGGATTATCTTGTTCTTGCGAAACCCTTGCGCGGTGCACCAATTGCAGAATTTTCTTCTTGGTGCAACGGCACAACAAACACACGCAAAAATTTATTTGCAATGGCTGCAAGATGTGTGAGACCAAAACCCATGTTTATTTTCGTGCTATCATATATCACTAGAATCTGCAATGGGTGCTCTCTTGGCCTTGCATATTTCGGTATAGGATTTTTGCATTTTGTGTCATTTTGCAAGAGCAAGAGAATCCCCGTATTGATAGTTGTCAGTGAAAACTCATCGAAAACACACATTGTCGGTCCGAACGACTTACATTCCACAACATACAAATGTGTTTTCAAAATGTTTTCAATGTCGGTCCGAACATAGTATAAGAATGAATTATGTTAAGTTATACTTTTGCAACCAGTCGCTAAAAGGTATTATATTTTTGTTCACGTAACAGAAGTACGTATTAGCTGAAACTAATCGATATAGATATAGGATTATGTATATATAAATGATCAGGAGGACGAGGAAAGTTAATATACGGTGAATGTCCGTCCATCCGTCCGTTAATGAAAATTGAGAAACACCGATGAAACTTGGTATAAGGGTGTCTTGGTACAAAGAAAAATTTCGAGTTCGTAGCTGGGCGTAATCGGACTAATGCCACGCCCACAAATCGCCATTAATCGAAAACATATAAGGTTCCATAAGCAAGCAAATTAGGACATAAAACTATAATTTGGTACAAATGATAGCAGAAAGGGACACTTGTGGGCAACATTTATTGAAAAAGTGGGCATGGCCCCGCCATCTAAAAGGTTTAATGTACCTATATAATCTAAGATACAACAACCAAATTTGGCAGTGTGAAAATTGATGAAATCGGAGGATAACGCCGCTCACTCCCCATATAACGATACTCTTAAAAACTGCTAAAAGCGCGATAAATCAAAAATTAAATAGGTAAGAGGCATTAAGTTTTACCACCTAGATGGTATCAGATAGCTTTATGGGAGATTTATGGACGATGGGCCTGGAACCGCTCATTTTTAACGAATTCCTATATCTCGAGACTCGAACAACCGATTTCGATAAAATTTTTTGCCACGTTGTGAAAATAGATGAAATTAAACAATAACCACGCCTACTTCCCATATGGCACAATTTTAAATTCTCCATAATTCATTCAGCTTCCAGCATACAAATCAAGAGCAATTAATAAAAGATGATTAAACTTTGCACGAATAATGCCTTTTATTTGTGCCACCTTATGATCAAAAATTGCTCAAATCCAACAAAAACTGTTGAATTTTTAATCAAAAATGTGGGTCTTTGTGTGAGATGCGTAACTAAAATTGCAAGATAATCCTTCTCTGATAATGGTATGTCTGTATGTCGAAAATGAGTTGAATCGGGTTAATATTTTCCAATACTCAACCCATAGACTTTCGAACTTCCAGGTGACTTTATACCGCATATATCGGTCAATAGTGAGTTATCTCAATGAAAATGAAAGAGCATGTTTTACTCATATTAGTGTATCCAAATTGGGCGAAAACTTGACCTAGCCCATATATAATTAACACCAGGATTTTGGAACATTCGATTGACTTTACTCCAATATGTAAGTATATTGGTATTTATATGTGAGGTACCTCAATGAGACTCAGGGAAAAGTTTTTTAGTATGCAGCATGATAATTGTATATATAAAATTGGGTCGATACTACCCCGACTACCATATACTACATATGTGTATTGATTTTCGGTTTTCTAAGGAACCTGATGTGTCTGCCAGTGTAGTAGTTATTTCCTCATTTGATAATTTTTTTTAAGCCACCAGTGTGAATTTTTAATAGTTTTTAAAATGAAAGTTTGATTAAGTTTGTTTAAGTTTGTTTACTACTCAAAAACTGAGATATGAGCTCAATACTTAACCTCGTCAGCCGCTTCTGCAGTATTCCTTACCAGATAATTGCTAGTTCACCAAACAAAAACACACTTAATATGAGAACTTTTTGGTAAAAATCTTAAAATTGCGGATAAACATAAGAGTTTTAATACAGGTCGGTGTCTTCTGACAAAAATCTTTCATAATTTATAATGGCCACCTTACACTAGATTCTCACTTGAATCAGTTGGGGTTTTCTTCGGGGTTAAAGATAAGAAACTTCGTATCACTAGTAGTGTCAGAGAACTGTTTTCGCACAAATTTTTGCAGAAACCACTCATTGTGGAATATTTCGGCTAAAGAAACTTGTCTGAAGTGCTTACAGCTTATATTTTAAGTAAGAGCATCTGCATAAATGGCTCTTGTGGTAAAGCATTGTGGGTGCTGACGGCGGTTACGATTGGCGTTGGTGAGAGCCAACTGGTATAATCCACTACAAGCAATATCATTTTACATGTGACATGCATTGGCACGTGGGTTGTGTGAGTGTGCAAAGCACCACCACGTGGAGGGACTACATAAATTTTTGTTAAATTATTGAAACACGAGGCGATAAAACTAATGAAGTGAGAAGGATCAACAGCGTAAAACAAAAAGAGCGCGAAACATCAACTAAGTAACTTGTGGATTGAAGGATAAGTAAATATATATACCATGTGTTTGCATTTCTATAACCTAGAGGGTTGATTGCGGCGTACAACATCAACGCCGATGCACTCTGTGCGCAACGACATACCAACAACAGCAAAAGAACAACAAATTAGCGCAAGGCACCATATTGTAAAGTGATTTTTGTATGCAAAGCTTCAATTGACAGTTATGCATCTATTTCCCCACACATCACAAACGCTGCAAATGCCACACCTTTGCCAGAGAACGCTCGTTTGCCAAGAGGCTACGGGCTGCCACATTAAATCATGCAGGCAGCATATGTTGGCAAGATAAAATCGTTTAAAGAACATTTGCGCTTTCGAGCGCAGACATACAACTACGAATCACCAAGAATTTTTTACAAAAAAATTTTGAAATTAACACTGCATCATTGTGGCATAGTTGCTGCGAATTGTCATTTTGTTCTTATCTGCAAATTTAAAGAGCACAAGGCCAGAGATTGAGATAAACTAACAATCAATATTTGTATATGCAACGATGAAGTGTTTACTGAATTTTCAATATATATTTGTTTGAGATGTCAGAGATATTAACTAACTCACTCGGGTTCATTTGTTAGTCTCCGAATGAAATATTAAGGATGTTTTCTGACGCTCGTCCGCTTTTGCCCTGTTTGACAAATGTGTCTGGTTTGTGGCAGTAGTAGACTCATCTATTTTGCCAATAACTTGGGAACTTGAACGAAATATCATGAAACTTTGACAACAGCTGCATTTAGTACTCTAGGACGGGGATTCTAATTTTTTTTTCGTGACAAATTCTTTAGTAGTCAGCTAAATTCAGCATAATTTCTACGGCTTAAGATGACTGTCAGTAAACTAAAACTTTGTTAACTAACCTAGCTAAGGTGCAGTAGATATTTACTTATGTGATATCATGTGATGTGATTTTAAGTACATGGGCAATTTAAATCTATACTAAAGAGACGAGAAAACTTTTGTGTTGAATACTGTAAAAGAAGGAGAAAACATGTTCTATTAGGTACCCATTTGCTCAAAAAACGCCACAAATTTTCGTGGCAGTCACTGATATTTATAAAAAATCCCTAAATTATAAGCTTGGTGCTCAAAGCCTTTTTTATCAACATCGCGTCTCTCGCTGAAGCAGAGAATAGATATACGACGCATGATATTTATTTTGCCCGCGGCCATACCTACCTACTTGAAGCTACAAACGCTGTAAAAACATCCGTAATGACAATATTCCAATCACATTAATGACCCTGAGGCGCAGTCCAACAATGAACGAGCTCTGAAATTTGTGGAAATGAAATTGTTGAGGCGTATACGTTTGCTATGCTGCTGTGGCATCAACGTGGTAAGCACCAGCGAAAACGATTGCCTGAGAAATGAGTTGCACCTGATAAAACAGCTGCGAAAGAGCTTGTGTAACTAAGGATATGGTCGCCAATGCTACATAACAAAGCATAACGTTACTTTTCGAAAATTACTTTAACAATAAGAACCGGTTGTACGAACAAATTGAAAATATGCGGCCGTTGTGGAAAAAGTCGTTAAAAATAGCAACACGAACACTTTAAATCTGATAAGTAAGCAAGCGCAACATACAATTTTCTACTAAATTAATTTCATTGAAAATGTTTGCATTAAATGAGACAATTGAAAACATTCAAAGAAATATAAAAATTGAGTTAAAAGCGCGAAAGCAAGAAAAGACACTCAGTGTAGCCTGAAGACTGCAAAGAGCTTATATCGCTAAGATGTCCTAATTAACCGCTTTTCCATTTTTGGGCATTCGCAAATTTCTTTCATCTTTTCTTATACATTTGTATACCCTAAACAGGGTGTATTAAGTTTGTAACACCCAGAAGGAAGCGTCAGAGACCCTATAAAGTATATATATATATGATCAGTATATTGAGCTGACTAGATTTAGGCGTTTGTCAATCTGTCTGTCTGTTCGTTCGTCTGTCTGTCCGTTCGTCTATCTGTTTGTCCGTCTGTCTGTATATATGCGAACTAATCCCTCAGTTTTTAATATCACGTTTTTAAAATTTGCAAACGTCATTTTCTCTTCAAGAAGCTGCTCATTTGTCGGAACTGCCGATATCTGACCACTATAACATACAGCTGCCATACAAACTGAACAATCGGAATCAAGTTCTTGTAAGGAAAACTTTCACATTTGATCATTTATCTTCACAAAAGTTGGCACATGTTATTTACTAAGCTAATAATGTAATCACTGCAGATATTGTTCAGATCGGTTAACTATAGCATATAGCTGCTACACAAACTGAAAGATTGGAATCAAATGCTTGCATGGAAAATTTCCTCATTTGACGATATATCTTCACGAAATTTGGTATGAGTTATTGTTGAAAGAAATAATCTAACATCGGAAGAATTTGTTCAGATCGGTTCGCTATAGTATATAGCTGCCATATATAGTATACCATTTGACGTGGTATATTCACGAAATTTGACATGGATTACTGCTTTAGGAAATAATATAATCTTCGAAAAAGTTATTCAGATCGGATTACTATAGAATATAACTTCAATACTTGTGAAGGGTATATTAGGTTCGGTGCAGCCGAAGTTAACGTTTTTTCTTTAGTTGGTTGGTTGTTCTCTTGCTTAGGATAGACCTTAAAGCACTAAACAACAAGATCATAAAGTAACTAAGCAACATGAACAAATGGCAAGTGTATATTACAATTAGTACGCCTTGTGTATGTATGTGAGCATCACAGTTGATGTCGACAATTTAGCGACAAGACTAAGTCATCACTCGCTGTGCTGTTAGAAGCAGTCTGCATTAAGAAGTCAAATTAAGTATTTAATATAGCAAAGGCAATGACATATAAAAAGAGCAAACACATATTTGAATATACATATTAGAACAAAAATTACGTAAAAGCAATTAATTAAAAAAAAAGACATTTATACAGATAAAATTTGTAACCGCCCCTTACCTCTTTTTTTTTTCAGTGAATTAGCTTAGACAGTAAATAAATTTAAGTGTGTTATAGCTTCAGCTCTCCGCTAATTACTAACTCAAATCTATGTTAACTTGGCGTAAGAATTAACCACAAGCTGTGGGTTAATTGAATTAGTTTAACTAAATGGTGCACTTGAAGACAATCACTAGGGGCTATGCAAATAATGCCAACCCTTATAAGATTTAAACACAACTAAGCTACTAATATGTGCGGATTTAGAGGGACTTGAGATACACATAACATTATATTATATATTATGCGGGTGGTATGCTGTGACTAATTGAAATCGTAACGGAATTTCGGAAAATTAACATCCAAGCAATTGAAACATTCTTTGTTCACTAATTAGTAGATATATATGGGTTGGCAGTGATCAGATGGCAAATAACTGCTTTGTGGGAATCAGTAATCTTTAGCATGCAAGAAATGCATAACAGCAAAAGTTAAACCGAAAGTATACTATTGTGAGATAACTATGAGATTGTAGGTAACATTGGACTCCTTATGTTATACAATTAGACAGCAAACTCTTTCTTTCCATCACATTCTTGTTGGCAAGTAAAGAAGAGGAAATTATCAACTAAATATACCGACGAGAGGTAGACTCTGCTCATTTATCAATGTTGAGTACGCCATAATGTTATGCCACAAGCGAAAGATTATTTAAATTATGTAAAAGCTTCGTCCATTTCGGAGGAACTTCAATTTTTATAAATTATTTTAACTTTTTCATTTCATTTCATTTCTGAGAGCACTCATTAGCAACGCAGAATTAAGGAACCATAGGTGTGCAATCGGAACTATTGATTTTCGGAAAAGATGAAAGAACAGCTAATACGTTGAGGAGTGCCGAAAAGATGTGGAGACAAACAGAAAGTACCGGATCATACTCTTGTAGAACCGCCAAAGGTGATCTAGTCATCATATTCTTAAGAGGAGAAGTTATGAATGTAAAATTGAAAAAAGATATACTTTTTTGTTTTGTATTATGTTGAACAAATAACAAAAACAATCCTTATCTGTACCGAAAAATCAGGAACTACTACTTTTGTGTAAAATTTTTATGCATGAACATGCATTTTTAAATATTACATTAAGCCACATGTTGGATATATTCGTTATCTTTTACTTTAGTTTCCACTTGTGTAATAGGAAAATTTTGTATTTTCAAGTGACTATTGTGAAAGTAATAATAATTATTTAGTGCTGAAAATTTGGAATATTCTTCATTATTATAATTTAATTTGATTTAGGTGTTGATATATAGTTTACAAACCGGAGGAACCACCACGCGTTTAAGGGTTTAGTTCATTATTCTCTCGGATGTACTGAAAGATTTCATTTTCTTACAAGTATTCCTATCTTACGGGAAAAGTTGGAGTAAAAATCTACTGTTGGAATCTATTTATCAACACTAGTTGCTTCCTGACTATTTCAATGTTTTTCCTGCAGAATTATTACCATTTAGGAAGCAGTAGGGCAAGTGCTTCGAAAAATATTTTACTCTAGATTCCATTCTGATAAGAGGTCAGCGATAATTTCATTGATCTCACTGGTCTTGTTCATAATATTAGTAAAGCTATTTATTGCAATTTTTATTTCATTGCTATTGTCAGCTTATCATCCTTCGGCAAGGCAACTGTTCTCTTATGTGTTTTAACTGGTCACCAACCAATCACTGTATATTCGGTAAGAAAAAAATCTGATCTTGACAGATGCCATTTGTAACATTTTTTTCCGACTACCCTGCACATTTTTTAGCATTTATGTGTACTAATGGGAAAATTAATATAGCGCCTGAACAAATTTGTGATCGAGGCAATGTCCTTTGTCAACACATGGGATAAAACTGATGCAGTTTTTCTGAAAAAGGTTACCTTGAACAGTTTTTGATCATCCATCAAAATTCAAATAATAAGCTTTGAATTATACATTTCCGGACGATCTCCGTCATCGGCATAAACCAAACAATTTATTACATTTTAATGGATTCAGTACTTTAACCTCAGAAAGCTGGTTATACTTGACGGTCGATAAAAAAATTGCTATCCGGCGATGAAATGAATACCATCGAATTATTCTCAGTCGTTTCAGAAATGATGTATTATATATTTCACATAAACAGCTTTTAATTACTGCCGAATTCCTACTCGATGGAATCGTTTGTAGAATATACGTGCATCTCCAATGGGTATGCATAGAGCCATGCGGTTAGAAGAGAATTAAAATTTAAATAATCCTGCTCTAAAATTGAATTTGAGGAAACTCAAAGAAACATAAGAAACGAAAATAGTTAAGAAGAGAAACCTCAAAAACTACTAAGTATGCACGCATAAAAACAGCAGCACTTGCTAATTCTTTGTCGTAATAAATCAAATAGAGGAAACTTTAATGTTTACCTGCTTGGATGTAAAAGAGTTCTAAGGAAACAACTACATTTATACGAATGTGAATGCTTCCATTTACATCTCAACTGAGTGCTGTCTATTTTAATCAGTGGCAAAGGCTATTAAAACTATTTTAATATTCCGAAAAATTATTAAAATCCCCAAACACATTTTAGCGGACTGAGTTGGTACAAAAAAATATTGATGACAAATACTCTTTTCTTATGCAGCAACGGATTTTTTTTTTGGCAAACGAAACGGAGGAAGAGAAATGGCTGCTTTTTTAGTTTAAGAAAGTAAAAAGAAATTTGAATCCAGAATTGTATATATAGAATATATATGATTAAAAAAAATATGGCGAAACGCTGCGTATACGTAACTTTTTACTCACTATAAGTAAATTAATTTTATTAATTAATTAATAAAATATTAAATTATAAATAAAATATTAATTTAATAATATTAATTTAAATTTTAGCTACTTTCTGCACAACACTTATAATAAAAGCAATACTAGTTCTATAACTACGTATAATAACTGCCGAGGGAATAAATATTAAAGTGTTTCTTGTGTGAGCTTATCACGTTGACCATTTGTATACGTATTTTGTAAGGTCTCCGACGTTTCCTTCAGAATGTTACAAGCTTCGTGGCTAACTTAATACTTTTTCTGGGTATAAATAACATGAATTTAACATGCTTTATTAAGAAAAAAACCTAGAATATTAGTTGCGTCTTATCCCATTTGGGAAAGAGCTTGTAAGGCTTTGTTCATAATAACTAAATCCTTAATTTATTCTTCAAAATTAATTTCGTTCCCCTTAAAGTAATCCCCGTTGGCTCCAATAAACTTGTTCCCACATTTTTTTTAATCCTCGAAACAGTTGTTAACGTCAATTTCTGGAATAACCTTCAATACGTGAAGCATTTCACGTTTAATGTCTTTAACTGACTGAACACGGTTTTCTTGGTTTCCTTGTTAACAGTTTGGCCAGTTGGAAGGAATTCGGAGTGCCCTATGCCTCGATAATCGTAGAAAACTGTCAAAATAATCTTAATTTTTGTCCTGATTAGGCGGGGCTTTTTGGGCTCCGGTTCACCCTTCTTATAATATCTGGCAGATTGATCATCTGTTTTCATGTTGTAAATAGAGATCAAAAACCCATCGCCAGCAGTAATACAGTTCATCACATCCTGGTGGTCGGAAAGCATTGTTTCACAGACGTTGACGACGTTGAATATCGAAAAAATTGAGTAATTTTAGAACCAAACGTGCTTTCACTTTTCATATGCCCAAATGATCTTTCCAAATGGTTTTCACCGATACTTCTGATGATCCATCAATGCCAGTCAAATCTCTGAATATAAATCGTCGATTCTTAGGCACCACTTCTTTTGATGTGACATTTGGCACAGATATCACTGACTGTCATACCAACCCAGGCAAAAACTATTTCGACGAATGGGCTTTCGACTATTTTTGCGATTTCCCTCTCTAATATTTTAGACTCAGTGTTACCTTGAAAGGTATTTTAAATTATGACGAGATAAAGTGGTGTTTCTTCGTGGACATGGCGTATGCGTAACTTTCTTGAGTGTGAACGAAATGTTTTTGTTTATTCCCGACCGTGTTCACACGAAGCTTTTAACTTCCGCCTTTATTGTTTACAATGACACAAGCACTAAACTCTAATGTTAAAATAATGTAATAATAATAAAATAATATTTAACTCTAATATAATAATAATATCTGTTAAAACAATATCGTGCACTTCTTAAAAAAATGTATTAATTTAGCCATGCATTTTACTGGCTCATTTCTGATAGATGACAAGTATTTTTTACGATTGCGGTTTAGTATGGGATATACTGCATTATTAATTATCTGCTTTTTTAGCAAATATTCACTCTCAATAACCAAATATTAAACATATTTCCAAAGAAAACTTCCTTAAGTTTTAAGCACGAAACTCCCTAAAAAAGTATTTTTACTGTAAGCGCCTACGTTTCCTCATGTGTGGTATTAAACAATTATACCACTGTGTAATAATTCTTTACTTTATTAACTCGTACATTTGTTTTTACTTTTTATATTTTATCTCTTAACTCAGCAATAAATAAATCGATTGTGGAAGGTGGTATTTGAAAATCGCGCACTTGCTGGATTATATACTTTTGGTTAAGCTGTTTGATTCTGATGCCTACCTGCACAAAATTTTCCATTCTAAACACATACATGCAAATTAGTACATTTTTGTCTGTGGTTTATACCCTCCTCCCCTTATGTTCTATTTGCATATTGTTTGTTTCATCACAAAAGCCAGAAGTTGCAATTGCTCATTGTGATTTTTATTGAAATTTTTTGCGAGCTTTCATATCCTTTGTTTCAGATATTCTTTTTTAATTCCTTTCTTTGTACCCCAGGTTATTTTTATTTCTTCATCCTACTTGTCTCGCTATGACATCGTATTTTGTTGCCGACTTTGCAAAGCTTTCTTCTTGGTGTTTGCCTTTTAAGTGGGCGAATATCCTTGGGGAGGTTATAATTAAATGGCGTGTGGTTGGTTTTTTCTAATAATTGTATTGTGTGTCTGCCATGTAATTGGCCAAGGGACATTGTCAGGAGAGGTTTAATTAATTGTGCATGGAACCAAACAATAAAAAATAGAAAAGGAAAAGTGGACAGTAAAAATAAACAAAGCATGAACATTAAAAGAGACAAATATATTTTCATTTGGTTGCCGTCCAAACAAAGCTAATGGAAGTGAAGTATAAGCATGCTCTTCAATATTAGTGTATTTAAAACAGTTCGGAGAAATATTTGTATTTCCTTTCTAATTTGCGTAAATTTTTATCTTAAAAGTGGTCCTAGATAAGAGTTGTTGAGGGTTGACTTGTCTCTTAGCGCTCTTCAAAGCTGAGTATTTCACCGCACGGGTCTGGACTATGTTGGCTCTAAGGGCACTGTTTGATTGGAGTTGTTTAGTACAGATTGTGGTTTTCAGAAAAAAAAAAACGGAGAATAGAGCTCCATACCAAAAAGTAATGCTCGTAAAATACCGCCAAATCTGCTAATTATGTTACGCAAGAAAGCAGCACCAAAATATTAGCAGTTTACCCTCCTTTGGAACAGCAAAGTCCGAATAAATTTTCAGTAATGTTTTTCGGAAATTTTTTAAATGTTTGTATTATGTTTAGATTATTCCAGAGTGTGGAAAAGATAAACAATTTATCAGCATTGAAATAATATAGTTAAGAAGAAAGACTTTATTTCGATATCAATTACTTTAAATGTTATTTTTTGCTCTTTTTGTAATTATTCGATTGACAATTCGTCATCTAATAGATAAATATTATAATAGTAATAGTTTTTAAAGTTTTGATATCCATTACACCTGCTAACTTTCATGAGTACTGACTGCATCCGTAGAATTTTTTTTAGAGGCCAATAATTGTATCGTCTTTATTTTCGTAGAATTAGACCAATATGACTTTTACGATTACTAATGCTCACATTGAGCTTCAATTTACTTCTTACTCACTAGCGGTACTCTGTTTAAAGCTTTTTGAAAATTAAGCTGAAGAAAACTCTTTGTGCAGTTAAAGTTTAGACAATCTGCGTCGAAGGTAAATATCTTCAGAGTAGATAATCAGTAACCTGGCTTTAGCTTTTCTCGAAATAACCAACTTTTTTCCTGAGCTCGCACGAACAGATTTTCTCTACTTTTTGTTTTGTTCCAATTTTTACTGATCCACCAAAAATAACAATAAGTCGAACACAGATACTTTAATATAACAAATATAAATTAAAAGTAATTATTAAGTTCTGATATAAAATAATAAGGTTTTTAATTCTGAGGTTTATTATTATTTTCAGAAATAAAAATCTCTAAGTTTAGACAATATAATGTTAGCATTACACTTGGCACTCACGTCACTGTTGACAGTCATAAATTTGAAGTCGTAGATAATTTCGTCTATCTTGGAACCAGCGTAAACACCACCAACAATATCAGCTTAGAAATCCAACGAAGGATAACTCTTGCCAACAGGTGCTACTTCGGACTGAGTAGGTAATTGAGAAGCAAAGTCCTCTCTCGACAAACAAAAACCAAACTCTATAAGCCACTCATACTATATGGTACTGAGGCTTGGACGATGTCAACAACGGATGAGTCGACGTTGCGAGTTTTCGAGACAAAAATTCTGCGAAAGATTTATGGTCCTTTGCGTGTTAGCCGCGGCAAATATCGCATTCAATGGAACGAGATGTACGAGATATACGACGACTTTGACATAGTTCAGCGAATTAAAAGATAGCGGCTACGCTGGCTAGGTCATGTTATCCGGATGGACGAAAACACTCCAGCTCTGAAAGTATTCGACGCAGTACCCGCCGGGGGAAGCAGAGGAAGAGGAAGACCTCCATTCCGTTGGAAGGACCAAGAGGAGAAGGACGTGGCTTCGCTTGGAATATCCAATTGGCGCCACGTAGCGAAAAGAAGAAACGACTGGCGCGTGGTTGTTAACTCGGCTATAATCGCGTAAGCGGTGTCTACGCCAATTAAGAAGAAGAGGAATGTTCGCATTATAAGATGTTGGTTATAACTTCACCTTTCCCCTTTTCTAAATAATCTCTCATTATACTCTTTTAGCAGCCTGTACTCAATAATTTCACTTAAAGATTAAATATTGACAGTGGCACGATATATTAAAATCAAAGTTGTGAGTTAACATTATAAAACATGGTCTCTTCTGAGGCTGAGAAAGTTCTACAAATGTTTTCACGCCATACTCGTACAATTAAATCAGTACAGACATACTCTTCGGTTATATTAGAAAACTGTTCATTAGAGGCTATGTATTGTTATAGTTGTTGAGGATGTAAGACACCCTGTCTCTTCAGCGTTGATCCCTACTTTAGTAGGCCTAAATGGTCATTTTCGGAAATCAGTAAGACGGAAGGACATAACTCGTAAATCGCTGCGACATTTACAACGACAATTAAGACGTTGTAGCTCTTATGACAAATGCAATTATGCAGTTTAAATATGACCCCTAAAACTTACTTTTCAAACAGCGTAAAGTTCAGTTATTATTTTTCAATTTATCATTGCTTTGTGTCACTTACGCGAAAAACCCTGAACTTTTTTTTTTCAAATTCCTTCTTTATTAATTGCTTCACTTCTCAGAAGACAAATACCACTGTTATTACAATCATTGTATGCAGTTTATCCCAACTGTGCCTATCTGACCAGCTCAAGCTGTATTTAAAGAGCCGAGCGAATTCTTGAAGGTTTTCGCAGTGTGCATTTAGCTACAATTTCGAAATCAACATTCTGTACCATTTGTAACAATGTCACAAGTTCTCGGGTACTCAACGTGGCGTCCGTCTGCTTGATAGCAGCATCCAATGTCGCTTCGCGGATGTCGTGGGCTTTTTTTAGCCGTCTGTGATGTTGCTCCCAATCCCTTTGTACTCGAGTCTACTGTTTCAAATCACTTGTTGAATCAAGCACAGATACTGACAAAATGTTTTTTAATAATTTAGTAAGCGCATCCTCACATTTCTTGCTTGTTATGATATTTCCACCTGGGGACGCGCGAAGCGTCGTATTTCATAACGCAATACTTCGAAAGAACAGATACAAAAATTATAATTGGTAGTACTGTCTCTTGTTGTCTTCTACGTTGGCAAGGGGTCATTTGGTAGTAAATTCATTTATATTATACTCCTGCATTAAAATAACAACAATATAAAGACAAGGTTAGCAATGATGTCACCGACACTTCCTTGACAGATCTGGCGGAATTGTCTTCGCAGCGTTTTAAATTGTTGAGTTGACTTGATCTGTGCTCGACTTATGGCTCTACGATTGTCAGGAGATACTCGAAGTGTATACTCAAATATGGATGCAATACCACAGGCATACTCAACTCACAATCTTTTACCAATAATCTGTTTTGGGTAACTAGTATATGTAGACTGTAACTAGAAGTATCGATTGTATCTGAAGTAACATGCGAATCATTAATCTACCCCTTTTGTTCAAGCGCTGACAAAGTTTCTTCAAAATTATAATTTACAGTAACACTTTTGATAATACACTTATGATTCAGAAAAAAAGACAAAAATCTGTTATCAATGGTATATTAAATAATATACATCATACAGCTATTGAAGCTGTATAAAAGGGTTATATCAGGGGCGGAGCCAGAAATAGTTTTTGGAGGGAGGAAATAACATTAACTTGAAACATGAAGATTATTATCTAATATATAACATTCTCGTGTCACGGTGTACGTTATTGAACTCCTCTGAAACCGCTCGACCGATTTTCGTGAATCTTAGCGTGCATATCGGCTAGGGTGGAGAATCGGACAACATCTATTTTTCATCCTCCTAAATGTTAAGGGTGGTCCACCCCTAAATTTTTTTAACTTTCCGCGAAGAAAATTAAAAATTTTCTAAAATCGGGAAGTTATTGGTTGTTGAAGTTATTGGACCCGCTTATAACTTTTGAACGGATCAAGCGATTCAACCCTACCCAACGGCATTTCAAAGAGTTTCACTTAACGTAGATTTTCTAAAATTTTGAGCCGATTCGGATCGATAGATTTCGAGAAAACTCAAAAAAACAGCAAAAAAAAATTTTTTTCAAAAGGGTTTTTTGGGAATAACTTCTAAACGGCTATATCGATCAATTCCATAAACTAATCAGCACTCAACCTCACAAAACTACGATTCCCGCAAACCGGGTCAAAATCGATCAATTTTCTTGCGAGAAATCGTTGACGAAAGAAATCGCAAAAATCGATTTTTTTGAAATAACTCTGAAACGACTCGACCGATTAATTCTGAAGACTAATCAGCTTTCGACTCTGAAAAATCACGTCGATGGCCGCAAACCTGGTCAAAATCCGTTGATTTGTTCGTGAGATATCGTTGACGAAATTCTATCCGCATATCCGCAATAGGTTTGCAAGATGGCAATCGAATATTACAATTGTAGTACGATAAATTCTTATTCATAGTTCATAATTTCAAATTCCATTAATTATGAGAGTAGGGATGAGGACGACACTACTAAGTGATGAACAAAAAATTATTTACGACCGCATCATGCTGGCAGTTTCGGCAGGACAAGGAGGATTCTTTTTTTTTTTGGATGCACCAGGTGGAACTGGAAAAGCATTCCTTATTTCGTTACTTCCGGCCGAGATACGATCAAAAAATGACATCGCATTGGCCGTTGCATCTTCTGGCATTGCAGCAACTTTATTAGATGGAGGCAGAACAGCTCATTCAGCATTTAAGCTGCCGTTGAACATTCAAAATAATCCAGATGCAGTGTGCAACATAAAAAGAACAATCGTATATGGCCATAGTGCTAAAACAATGTAAAATTATTATTTGGGATGAATGCACTATGGCATTCATTCGCTTGAGGCATTAGATAGGACACTAAAGAATATAAAAAACAATGATAAACTATTTGGCGGCACTTTGTTACTCCTTTCTGGTGATTTTAGACAAACACTTCCCGTTATTCCATGTTAAACGTACGCTGATGAAATTAATGCTTGCTTAAAATCATCGCGACTATGGCGTAATGTTGAAAAAGTACAACTGACGGTGAACATGCGCGTTCAAATGCTTCAGGATCCATCCGCCGAAAATTTCTCTAAACAACTGTTAGATACTGGTGATGGGAAAGTTGATGTACATGAAAATACTGGATGCATCAAATTACAGACGGACTTCTGCACAATCATCGACTCGCAAAATGCTCTCATCGATCACATATTTCCCGGCGTACACACACAATATGCAAATGGTAAGTGGCTGGCAGATAGAGCGATTTTGGCAGCTAAAAATGTGGACGTCAATGGGTTAAATTTAAAGATTCAACAGTTGTTGCCTGGGGACTTGGTGTCATACAAATCTATCGATGCAGTTTGCGATACCAACGAGACTGTGAATTATCCAATTGAGTTTTTAAATTCATTGGATTCGCCAGGCATGCCACCAAATCATTTACAATTGAAGGTTGGATCTCCGATTATTCTGCTTCGCAATTTAAACCCACCACGGCTGTGTAATGGCACACGGTTAGTCATTAAAAAATTAATGAAAAACGTCATTGAAACCATCATCTTGAATGGCAAGTTTCAAGGCGAAAATGTGGCAGCAACAACGAATCCCTATGATTACTACAGATGTGCCAATTGAATTCAAACGCACTCAATTCCCCAATAGATTGGCATTCGCTATGACGATCAATAAGTCACAAGGCCAGACATTGTCTGTATGTGGCTTAGATTTGGAAACACAATGCTTTTCCCACGGACAACTATGTGTGGTATGTTCTCGCGTGAGAAAACCCTTCAGTTTGTTTGTGTTGGCTAAAGACGGACTTACCAAGAATATTGTACACTCCATTGCACTGAGAGATTAATTTTTTTATTTTTTTCAATTGCCATAATTAATAGGATAATATGAATAATTATTTTTGATATTTAGAAAGCTATCAAAAATTGTAATTTAAAATATATTCGCTTCTTTAATAAGGATTAATTTATTAACTTAAATAAAGCATACTTTCATTGTTTATAATGCTTTCGATTATAAGTACATCCCCGCAGACTTAGTAGTAGATAGTTATTTTTATTGAACTAAAAAAATGTTTCCTAGAAATAATATACATTGCAAAACAACGTTTGCCGGGTCAGCTAGTATAATATATAGTAGTCTTCATACAATATAACATCATGGTGGAAAATTTTCAAATAGACTATCCAACAGGCCTTTGAATCTATCAACTTGGTACATATATATGTTTCTCGGCACCGGAAGATGGTTGGTATTACAGAGGGACGTATTCAAAGCACTGCTCGCCCACAAAACGGCATTAACCGAAAAATTATAAAGTGTCATAACTAAGCTCTAAATTAGTATACACAACTCTAATTTGGCACTGGGATTGCGGTATCAAAATTACAAGCGCGAGCGTGGCCACTTAACTACTTAAGCTACAGGATAAATCGTTTAAGCACCTTTACCGACATTATGTAAATGGAAAATAACCTCGTGCAATCTACATTAAACTCTACTGTTGAAAACTAATAAACTAAATATGACAGAGACATACATTTTTACACATGAGGGGGTATAAGAGCGCACTTTTTGGTGAAATAAAAAAATAAGTTTATAGGAGGTACACACTTAACATCATAACTTCTGCAAAACACTAAAAACATAATATTGGTAATTTACTTAATTTACTTCTGATGGCATTGAATTTAAGTTGTTTAACAACTCCACATGTTCCTCTCGTAATGCGACTTAGCATTAGCATTAAAAGTCAAGTGCCTCAAACTCTTCAGTACTGTTGTATTAATTTAATGACGTAAAAAGAAGTTTCATTGAAGAATAATCCACCCTCATTGGAAAATATACAATTGTGGAAATGCCCGCCAATGATCTATATCATTTTTAAAGTAAGAATTAGTGGATGTTTTCACTTTAGCTCTCTAGTTTCTTTTTAAGTTTAGTAAGTGTGGATTAAAAGTGTTTTGATTCCGATGCGCAACTAATCAAAGAAATTATTTATTCTGTCAATGTATCATCATACATCCTACCTCTTCAATTCTCTAGTTCACAATACTGAATTTGAAAAACATTTCAATGTACAAAATATATATACTATATGTATAATACGTATGGCTTTCCCTCGTGTGCTTGTGAGTGTTTCCAGTGAATTGCAAATTCTAGTTGAACGACAACATTCAATTAAAGTGTGCAAATATTTACACAAAACGTTCCTCCAACAAATCCGCATCAAAACGGCATTTGTTTATATGGATACATATATGTATATATGCAGTTAATTCTTTGGCCGATTGCAATCATCACCTTTTGAACCCGCTCGCAACCTCCTCTAACTATTTCATTGACAGCTTTGACTTTTCCTTTGATCTGTGGCATCTGCAAGGTGTTCCTTTCACCTTGTGAATCATCATTAACATTTCCTTTATATCACTCTTACCCACTTCTACTCACACAAACTTAGTCAAGTATTTTCTACTTGCTCATCGATTTTGTTCCACTCAGTCCGTCATTGATGTGTGCCTTTATACTCCTCTCCTACACTGCCGCCATTTCGCTTTCAATGTCAAATCAAATGATTTGCCCTTGTTTTCCCCATCATACAAATATTTAGTTAGTGCGAATTGCATTTGATTTAATTTTTTTTTTGGTTCGCCCGCATACTTACAGTTTCTATAAAATTGGTAAAGTGCAAATTATTTTGAAGTGGACTGGTTTTCTTTTTGAAGTTATGTTACTCGTATATGCTTGAGCGCCGTTTACACTGAATTTGTAGTTTATGCTAAGAAATAAGGCTGCTACAGCTTCTTCATGTTCGAGGGGCTAATGTACTCTTATGATAAGGCTTCAGTCTGCAAACTCAAAAATTCAATCTAGAGGGACTGTTTTAAATAAATGCATATTATCCTTAATGTTACATCAGTTAATCAATTCTACAGAAAATAAAAATACAAACTATAATCGTGAAATCACAAAAAAACCGATATCTCGGATACCAAAGATAAGTAAAATATTTAAATTCTCTAACTAAAAACCCTCCTTTATGTTTTATTACTATTTTCAAAACCTAAATTCTTGAGCGGAATATAATCATTCCCTTTGACCCATATTAGAAAGCTGACTTTTAGACCGATAAATGTCAATGTACAAATGTTAAGTCCATCTTGGGGTATTTCTTCCATTTACTCTGCGAACATTGGGCAGTAAAAAAATATGAAACTTAACGCAAAAAGCGAGTTGTTTTCCATGTTCGGCAGTAATTCAAAAATAATAGGCAACATAAGTCTTTCCTTAGCGGTAATTGAGCTATAGCGATGGATAAAAATCACGACACTTTCATCCAAAGACTACATCAGCTAAAAGAACATTACTGTGATTAGTAAGAGAAAGTTGGGACACATTGAAATAAGTGTGCTTTTGGATAATAGAAAAGAAAGTCAACAAATAAATTAAATGTAATACTGCTCTAAAAATATATACTTGCATCAAAGAAATGGTCATTTTGTTCAATTTCTGAAAAATAGTTTTTATGACATTCACTCCGGTGAATGACCGTCTACCCTCAATTCGCATAAAAGTGAGGTTCTTCAATGCTGATTTGCGCTCACGCCCCGACGGAAGAGAAGGTCGATGTGACCAAAGATGCTTTTATGAGCCCTTGGAGCGCCTGTGAGAGCTGTCCTCGCCACGATGTCAAAATAGTGCTTGGCGACTTCAACTCCAGGGTGGGTAAAGAAGGTATCTTTGGTACGACGGTCCGTAAATTCAGCCTCCACGACGAAACATCTTCAAATGGGTTGAGGCTGAAATATGGGCCCGAAATATGGTTATCTAGGCTACTAGCACATGAAAATTCATCAAGCTACCTGGCTGTCTCCGGATCGAAAAACCATCAACCAGATCAATCATGTTGTGATAGACGGAAGACACGTCTCCAGTGTTTTACATGTGCGTGTGCTCCGCGGTCCTGACATCGACCCGGACCTACTTTGCTGCAGCTAAGAATCGCACCCGCCTCTGTGCAGAAAAAAAGCATGTCAACAAACACAAGGATATTCGACGTCGAGAAACTGCAATCACAACAGACAACCGAACGATTTTTACTCGGCTTGCACTCCTGCTCTCTGAGAGTACTCGTCAACCACGTATAAGGGAACTGTGAGACGGAATTTCAAACTCCTTACGTACAGCTGCAACCGAGACCATTGGTTTTGGGAAAATGCAAAAGAATAGCTGGTACGACAAGGAGTGCCGAGTCGCAGTGAAGAGAAAACAGACTGCCTACCTCACAACGTTACGATCATCCTGCCGTCCTTTTAGCTTGCTATAGACATTCTCTAAAGTCTTCGAAAGAATACTTATGAGTAGATTGTTACCAGTTTTAGATACATGCAATATAATACCGGAACATCAGTTTGGGTTTAGGAGAGGTCACGGGACTGCAGAACAATGCCATCATATAGTGAATATAACTACAAATGGTTTCGAGGGAAAGCTGTATTCTGCGGCAGTATTTCTTGATATACGACAAGCGTTTGACCGAGTCTGGCATCCAGGCTTGTTATATAAACTGAAAAAACTACTTCCTGCTCCATGTTTTCTCTTATTGAAATTATATTTAAACAATCGCCTCTTTTATGTTCAAAAGGAAGGAGAAACGTCAAAACTATACAGTATCCGTGCTGGTGTCCCACAGGGCAGTGTTCTGGAACCTGAACTGTACACAATATTCACTGCTGATCTTCCTGTTGTCGGCGATGTTTAAGTAGCCACTTACGCTGATGATTCAGCTATAACTGCATCCAAAAATACTGAGGTAGAAGTAACTCAAGTTATCCAAATAAAATAATAGAAATTGAGCGATGGCTTAAGAAATGCAATATAAAGGTTAAAGCTGAAAAATCGAAACACGTCACATTTGCTCTGAGAAGAGTATTTTGAAATATACACAAATTCGACATAGTAATTCCGCAAATTATCTCGGACTCGATATTAATCGAAGAGTAACTTGGGAAAGCCACATTAAAAGCTTCAGAAAGAAACTCAATATAAAAACAAAAAAAAAAGAATTGGCTTCTTGGACGAAAATCACAGCTCAGTTTTGAGAACAAAGTTAGACTTTGTAAGGCTATATTGAAGCCTGTGTGGACCTATGGTATTCAGTTATGAGGTACTGCAAGCCCATCAAATATCCTTCAAGGATATCAGTCCATCACTCTTAGACTTATTTTCGACGCCCCTTGTGTTTGTGGCTAATGATCAAATACACAAATATTTAAATATTAAATTCGTTAAGGAAGAAATAAAAAGTATAATATAAGCACAAGGTATGTTGAGAAGCTACATGGTCATGAAAATGTTCAGGCAATAACTCTACTGGATAATAGCGATACAACTCGAAGGCTTAAAAGAAATCACGTTTTAGATTTACCATTTAGGGATTAAGCTTTTTAAATATTTTGAGTAAACTCTTAATTATAGAATTTTGAATTTAAAAGCTGTTCGCACTGGAGTTCAACTATTTATGTTATAATATTATATTTTTTTTTATTAATTTACTTTTTGTCTAGTTGATATATTGTAAATAAATAAATCCAAAAAATGTACAATATATAGTATGTAATGTATGCAAAATACGAATGGGTTTTCCTTGTGCGCTTTGGTGTGTTTCCAGCGAATTGCAAATTCTAGTTGAACGACAACACACAACATTCAATTTAAGTGTGTAAATATTTTCACAAAACGTTACGGGTACGATTGCCAGCTTTTTCTACACCAACGAATCCGCTTCAAAACGACGTTTGCATGTGTATTTGAATATATAATATATATGTATATATAAAAGTAAGGTCTTTAGGCGATTGCAATCATCACAAACTGGCCACGCTCGCAACTTCCTCTATCTGTTTCATTGACAACATCTGCTTTGATCTTACCTTTGATCTGTGGCATCTCCAAACGGTTCTGTTTGCCTTATATTTTTTTTTATATCACTCTTACCCACTTCACCTCACTCCATTTTCTTCAAGTATTTTCTACTTGCTATCTAATCGATTTTTCTGCACGAGTTAAAGAAAAATAAGTCCACGAACTGCGAGTAAGAATAATATGTCTTTATTCATTAACATCCGAAACTTCAATTCCAATTATTTCTAACTGCTTAGCCTATTTATAGTAGTGAGCAAACAAATATTTTATATCCGCTATCTTTAGAATTTGTTGTTTGCTTAATCGGACCATTTAACGGTCGCTCTGTGGTTTGATCATTACTGCTATGACAACAACAACATTAGCTACAGACAATTGTCAGGTGATTTGGCGGTTGTCCTGATCGCCGATGAATGTTATTTTATCACAGCATTGTTGCTGCACATGTTGTTGACAAACAAGTGTCTTCATTGTTTGTTGTTGCATTATTTTGTATTACATGTTTAACATCACATTTGTTTACAAGTTATTGGATTTCTTCTAGCTGTACATGTACATATATGTATGTTTATATTTAAGTAATTATGTGTAAGTATATGATAAGTATGATTGTAAATTATTATTTATATATATATACATATTAGGTCGGCTTTTGATTCTCTTTGCGGTCTAATCGCTTCTCTTAGTAAAGCTTTAACGAAGATGTGAGCAAGACCGACTAAACCGGTCATTTCGGAAGAATTTTCAAATTCCCGTTCGAATTGCATTACTCTGAAATCCGATGTATAAATATATTAATGCATTGAATCCGGAATATTTAAAGTTCTACGAAGTTTGTGGCATCCAAACGGAAACATTGTTAAAGAAACAACAGTTTGTATGAAACCTATATGATATACAATACAAGCGTTTCCGACGAAAGGGCAGCTTCCTGCAGAAGCAACACGTGTGCTCAATTCCAGATAGATATCTTAAACACTAAAGGACTAGTTCGGGTATATGCAGACAGTTGGACAGACAGATGGACGGATAAACGGACAGACGGACAAAAATAAATTGACTCAGCTCGTCATCCTACTAATACTATAAGGCCTTCAACGTTTCCTTCTGGTGTCTGAAAATATCAAACTTCACAATAAAGGAAGGGTTAAGTTCCGGTGTAACCGATTATTTCATACTTTAGCAACTTGCGAGGACCAAAAACAGAGACGTGTGTTAAGTTGTAAATCATCAACCAGAGGTTCGGAACCTTTAGTATATACATACTACTGTGCCCAAAAAATAAGGTTGTATTTATTTTGAAAATTCTTTATTTATTCTTCCAAATCAATTTCATCCCCTTCAAAACAATCCCCTCCCGATGCAATGCACTTATGCCAATGGATTTTCCAATTTTCGAAACACTGGTTGTAGTCACTTTCCGGGATGGCTTTCAGTTCCGTCTTCGCTGCGGCTTGAATCTCCTCTATCGTATAAAAACGGTGTCCCCGGAGGAGTCTTTTGAGCTTGGTGAACAGCCAGAAGTCGCACGGCACCAGATCAGATGAATATGGTGGTTGCGGAACGATACGGGTTGAGTTTTTGGCGAAATGATCACGAATTACGAGGGTAGTATGGGATGGTGCATTATCGTGGTGTAAAAACCAAGAATTGTTTTTCGACAATTCCGGCCTTTTTAGGCGGATAGTGTCACGCAAACGACGCATAACGTTCAAATAATATTCCTTGTTGATCGTTTGACCGGTTGGAAGGAATTCATAATGCACAACACCACGATAATCGAAGAAAACAGTCAACATGACCTTGATTTTTCAGCGACTTTGGCGCGATTTTTTTGGTCTCGGCTCTCTTTGGTACGATATTCGCTCGATTGATCGGTTGTTTCGGGATCGTAAGCATAGATCCAAGTCTCATCGCCAGTCATAATGCGTCTCATGACACCCTGGTAGTCAGAAAGCATCGTTTCACACACTTCAACGCGACGACTTTTTTCCAAAAAATTCAATGTTTTCGGTACCAGTCGAGATTTGACGCGCTTGATGCCAAAAACATCCTTCAAAATGGTATTGGCCGAGCCTTTCGATATGCCAACTTCATCAGCAAGGTCTCTTATTGTTAATCGACGGGTTTTCAACACCTAATCTTTGATTTGTTGAACGTGAGCTTCGTCGGTTGAGGTTGATGGTCGCCCTGGACGCTCTTCGTCTTCGACACGTTCACAGCCGGCTTGGAACTCACTGTACCACTTGTAAGCATTTTTTTTAGACATAGCCTCATCACCAAAGGCTTTCTGCACCACCCGCAACGTATCCGCAGCAGAAAATTTATTCCGTAAACAAATATTAATGCAAGTTCCTTTCTCAACAAATTTCGAAATCGCAAAAAACGAAAAACTCACTTTTAGCAGCTCACAAAACGACACGTATCTCAAACACTAATGAATATTTTGACATGAAATTTGACATAAATGTGACTGACAGTACTACCAACACAAAAAATAATTCTCCAGTTCGCGCAGTTTAAATTCAAATGTCACCTTATGTTTTGGGCACAGTAGTACATCCAATATTGTATATTTAGTCAATTTTAAAGAAAATGCGAAATACACTGATACGAAAACAACACGTTCGGTAATTTTCATGGCGATAACTCACATACTGGTCGATATATGCGATACAAAGTTACCCCGAATTTTGAAAATTTTTTTATTAGGTATATGGAGACTAAGGGAAGTATTGGTCTAAATCTACTAATTTTTGACATTAAGACAAACCATTATAAAAGAAGTATTATTACTTTAGATATATTTGTATATATCACACATTGACCGACACTTTCGATCAAAAGTCAATATTTGCTCCCTAGAGGCTTGAACAGTTTTCATTCGATTTAAACATTTGTTGGTCATAAGGTGGCATACATCAAAGGCATTATTCGTGCAAAGTTTTATTTTGTTATATTAATTGCTTCTTGATTGTGTACTGGAAACTAAACGAATCAAAAGGAATTTAAAATTGTGCTAATTGGGAAGTAGGCGTGGGGTTTGTCCATTTTCAATCTGTGACATAATAATCTAAGAAGATGCCACGTACTAAATTTCGTTGAAATCCGTTGGTCCGGTCCCGAAATATGGGATTTCACCAAAAAGTTGGCGGTGTCACGCCCATTGTCCAAGTTTCACAATGGCTTTCATAAAGCCCTCTCGTACCATCTGGGTGGTAAAATTTAATTTCATAATTTATTGCGCTTTAAGTAGTTTTGATCAGTACCGTTAAATGGAGAGAAATCCTGGTTATCTTTCGATTTCATTAATTTATCTTGTGATATTCGAGCTTAGCAAATTTGTAGCTTTAGTGGTTTAGGAGATAGGTTAAATTATACTTATTAGAGAGCGGTGCCAAGCCGACTTTATCAAAATTTTTTATCGATCGATGTCCCTTGCTAGTGCCATCCCCTATGCCAAATCATAGTTTTATATCTTAATGTAGTGCTTAGTTATTTCACTTCATTGGATTTCAGTTAACGGCATTTCGTGGGCGTAGAAGTGGTCCCACTATGTTCATTTACGAACTCATATTTTTTTGTAATAGGACGAGGAGCGATGCCTCAAAAAATGTTTACAAAAAAGTTCGACTTCTAGGTGAAAAACTGTATAATGATAAATAATAATAAAGAACTATTTATAAAATAGCAATTAAATAGAAATATTTCTCTACTTCACTTTTCAAAACGCTGTTGAGGCAAAATGAATATACAAACCTCAGTTCCGTGTTATTGTAATGGATGGATGCGTCGGTGTGATAACACTTCGTGATTGCCAGATTCAAAGTTGAGAAAAAGTACAGATTTTGTTCTAAGAAATATAGACCAGAAATTCAAAGACTGTACCTGCGAAGTTTTAATGAACGAGTAATTCCGCAGTTAATAATTTCATTCAAAAAAAGAGTAAACCAAAGAAAAAGTGCGAAATTTATTTGTAACAAGAATACACAAAGAATACGATTGAAGGAAGTTTGAAATTTTACAACATTAATTTCGTAGAAAAGGCTATTTTAAGCAGTTTTCCTCCTTGCACGTTCAATTTTTTCGCGGTAAAAATTAAAATACAGTAAATGTAGCATATACTCCCAATCGGTACATAAAGAGAATCTGTTTGGTAAAAGGACACTTCATATAAATCAACCCTTTTTTCCTTCTGCACATAGGCTTGGAAGTTGTTGTGCCACTGAGTCTCACATCGTTATGCCATATTATTTTATGACATGTCAGTACATTCGACCGTATCAGATTTACTATAGACCCAAGAGAAACATGGCGTATATGCAAATGCATACATACAACTATAATTACGCACATTCATACTTAATATGTATAACAAAACCATCTGCATTCATAGTTTCACCGCATGTTACGTATATGCCATGGTCGCTAAACATCATAGTAGTGGAATAGAACATGTCTGTATATTCTTGTACTTTATTTCATCTCTCAGCGGTTTTATTAATACTTCTGTTTTGTTTTCGCCGTTCTGGCTTTTAGTTTTTCTGCTCTTTAATTTTGTGAAAAAGGCCAGAATAGAAATGGATGGGGCTACCAGCCAGCTGAGTTTAATTGTTCTACTCTTCACAATGCACATATCCTCGCTCCAACTGGCGCTTACACTGTGGATGGAGAATTGTTTTTGTTGTGTTGTCGGCAAACGAATTCCTCACAGTGAAAAGTCTGTGAAGATAACAGCAGTGGTAGTTGGAGATAAGGAAAACTTTCATAGCTGATACGCTTGTGTTGATGACAGATGCGATTGTGACCGTGACGACAGTAATCTTATGACTTTAGTGACTTCATGCTTTTACAAATCTTCCAAACAGTTGGAGGGGAAGAAATACTTTTATGTAAAGACGTAAAAAAATTAATAATATATTGGTTTAAAACGCTTTTACTTACCGGATGATGTAGAAATCACAACAGAATTCCAAATAGTGTGATTGATATAGAAACATTACTTTGTCGATTCTTTTAAAATCCATTTTGATGGATGTGAAATCAGACTTCTAATATAGGATTATTAAAAAAAAAATTCAGAATTATTTTATGGCAATTGTACACCAAGAGTTATTCTATTTTGCTTATTTATATGTATTATTTCTTTTGAAATTTATTCGAATAGAAATTGAGCGTCATACCCATCAGATAACATTAAGACACTGATGTTAAAAAGTACAAAGTGATAAAAAATATAGTTTTTGGGAACGCTATAATAAGGCAATCTGTATAAAAATCAATCATTGTTAAGTTATAAATACCAGACTTTTCAGTAAGTTTTGTCGGTTCATAAAAAAACACAATTTTATGATTCAAAATAAACTTTAATTTTCAGCATAATCTCCCTGAACATTAATACACTTCCTCCAACGATCCTCCAATTCGGGGATCCCATCCCTGAAGGGAGAATACGGAAAGTCTGCAAAATATGCTTCAACAGCCATTATTTGGTGAAAAACGCTTGCCACGCATACATTTTTTAAGTTCGGGAAATAAATAGAAGTCGCTTCAACAATTCGAACTTTATTAGCCATTGTTAAAAGGCTCCTGTGATGCGGTATATTGTGCTGATGAAAAAGAATTTTTTTTTTTGAAAACCGGGTCTTTTTTCACGAATTTTTTCCTTCAACTGGTCCAAAATAATGCAATAATATTCAGAATTAATTGTTCTATCAGTTTGCAAGAAATCCACAAACAAAATTTCTCTCGCATCCCTAAAAACTGATGCCATAACCTCCTTGGCCGATTTCCGGGCACGAACTCGTTTCCAAGCCGAACAGACAGGTTCCCACAACTCTTTAACCTCTCGGTTTGACTCACCATCATGGTGATAGACCCAAGTCTCATCCACAGTGATGTTTCTGAAAAAGTCGTATTCGAATGTGTTTTAGTTCCATTGTTAGCGAATTCGGCACCCCTTGCGCACGCAGCTTACTAAAACCCACAATTTCACTTAAAATGTAGCTCACATTGCTTAATGAGATGTGTAGATCCTCTACCAAATCTCTCTCAGTCAATTGACGATCTTCCAAAACTACATTCTGCACTTCTGGTGTTGATGCGCTTTTTGGACGTCCTTCACGTGGGTCGCCTTCAAGGCTTGTACGATCACATTTAAATTCAGCAAGCCATCTTTTTACTGTTCTAATAGGTGAACAATCAATATACACTTTTAACATTCGTTTGTGAATTTCTTTTGGTGTAGCTACCTCCCAAAAATAACAATTTTATCACCGTACAATATTAAAAGTTTTTGCAAGTTGCGAGAGTATAATATGTCCGGTTGCACCCGAACTTAGCCTTTTTTAGTTGTTTCTTTTACATATTTGTACATACTATATAAATATTTTAACTGTAGATCTGTAAGCGGGTATGTATTTTCTACTAATACAGTTGAGTGATGTAGAGTTAAAATATCATTTTGTCGCTTCCCAATTTCAATAGCTTTCTGTTGTTTTTATAAAGAAGAAGAGTACATATTAGCAGTGTTTTTTGAGGCGCTTAAGTGATTTGCCCTGATCAAATTTGGATATAGCACTTTAAGTGGTTTGGGAGATACATATGTGCATTAAAATTTTTGCTTCACTTCTGGTTGGAAGCACCAGAAGCTTCGTTTTTATTTTGTACACCACTTGCCTTTGCCATTGGCTAATTTATTACAGGGACTGAAGCAATGAGAAAGAAAACGAATAACAATTGCAGTAATGCAACAAAAAGTTGATATGCTCTGCTATGTGTGTGTAGTGCTGTAACCAACAACAACATTGGATACCACCCAGATGAGCAACAAAATTATTTGCATGCATCCAGAATGTCACATGCAACCGAGCTATGTTGCGGAAGTTTTTGCAGAGTTGAATAAGATTGATTGTGTGAGTGTTGTGGACAGCAACGAGAGTGATCGAGTTGACCCAATAGAAACCCTTAAATTGAAGGAAACGGACGTCGCTGTTGGTTTGCAAGTCAATAAACTTTCGTATTCCATACTCGTATATTGTGACAAAAGTTGTGGGAAGCTGGAGTTGCATAAGCCAGCTTGTAAGTTTAGAATCGTGTGCTAACATAATAGGTTGTCAAAAAAGTCTTGCGGTATTTTTATTGAATCAATTCGTGTGGCACCCATACATCGAGCTTCTTAGTAACTCCAAGCTTCTTCAAATGGTTTATAACGGTTTGATGACTACTATGCCGATCTCTTTCGACCAATTCAGAGATTTTATCGCAATTTTCGACGACAGGCCTTCCGGAGCGTCGACCACCTCTAAACCAGAACGAAAACGTTGAAACCATCGTTGTGCGGTGGAAATGGAAACTGTATCGGGTCCATAAACTGCACAAATTTTATTGGCGGCTTGAGATGCATTTTTGCCTTTATCGTAGTAGTACTGTAATATATGCCGAATTTTCTCTTTATTTTGCTCCATGTTTGCGACGCTATAACTCACGAACGACTTAAAAGAAACGACAATCAATCAAAAACATGTTAGCGCGTGAAATGAGCTTTCCGAAAAGGTATAGCATGACCCGATGCGACGAATAAAACTAGAACTACGCGCTTTCGCGATATACTAGCGAAAATACCTGCGTCTATTCCTGGTGTGAAAAAAGACTATCGCGGGAACAGTGGATCGAGGTAACACTCGTTGAATCGAGCACCTGATTTGTAATTATTTTATTATTAACAGTCTTTCTTTATTTCTTTTATTTATTACTTTTAATGCTTTAAGAGGCGATGCAGCTTCAAGAAGTGATTTTATTCTCCTATTAGAGCCTTGAATGACCTTTGCAAGAAGAGTTGCCTGTTGAGTTCGAAAGAACACATGGACGCCAAAATGTTTGAAACGGTTATGCGGTGACGTTTATCGATACAAATAATTTGAGGACTGAAAGGTAATGTCCTGCTGTCATGTTAGACGACACATTCGCTTAACATTAAAGGATCTTCTAGCAGAGAAACTCTGTTTCATTTCGCAACATCCAGTTGAATCGTTCATTAAAGAAAAAATACCGATTCCCTGAAACATTTATTGAAGTTTGAAAAGTAGGTGACCTTTTGACACTACGATCTAAGTAAGCTAGGCTCAAAACAGTAAATGGCTGATATGCTGAGGAGTAGACTATAAAGCTCGTATCAAAAGCTTTCCCTGGATCCCACCATGAAGACACCACTAACCCCAGATTTCAAATTCGCAGCTAGAGATAAATTATATCCTATTCGTCAATGTCTGTAGAATTTATTCCAGCTTCTTCAAAAATTTAACAGAAGTTTCTGCTAATTGAAAATTACCACGAGCATATTAAACAACTGCGACTAGTACTGATTTGGCAATTCGGGAGAAAACTAGCTACGTTCAAGCTTCAAAACCATTCTGTTCAAATAGATATATGTTGATTTCATGCTGGTGGCACATGGTAGAGTTTTTGGTAGAAATAATAAATTATTTTCTCAAAGCAAACGTCGAACTATTTACTTCGTGCTCCTTTGCTCCTTACACAAACTGGGTCCAAAATTTCCGACTTGGTGAACTGCACATACTATAAAAAAGAATTGGAGAAATCGTCAGCACAGAGATAAAACTTTTGAAACTAAAATCCATTGTATTATGATATAATAAATTTTGTCCTAAGGTGTTCCCAGTGTCAAACTTGTATAAGGGGTGTCCACAGCTCAGATACCACGGAACTCAAGCCAGATTTCTGAATTCATATTAAGTAGTTTGGCGGCCGTTTCCATCACTGTAGAGTCCAGCCGTCTTTATATCCCAACATGTGCACACAGTTACATGCTCACTTTCAGATTGCTGTCCATCCCTTGCATGAGGCTTCTGATTTTACAAAAATCGATATTTGACCGTTGCAGATGCAGCAGAGCAGCAGATAAATTCATATGCTCCACTTGTGATGCTATCATGGGCCGCTCCTCCATCACACCAACAGCAACGTCAGTGATCCACCGAACAGAGGTAGCAACTAGGCGTTACATGCTATGCATATGAAATGATGTAAGCTGTACTCAAAGTGCACAATGAAAATAACAACAATAATTTCAGCGTCGGTATAGCAAAGGTCTTTTTTATTTTCATTTGAAGCTTGTTGACTGGCTGTTTGCATTGCTGTAACTCATTGGCACTGGGTGTTGTTATTGTCGTTGTCTTTGCAGTCGTCAGCTCGACATCCTTGGCAAAAGAGAATTCTTCCGCAGTTACTTCACTTTTAGTTTCAGACAAATATCTTTTGTGCTGTTAAGCGATAAATTTGGAATAATGGTTTATGCTATGGCATTCTCGGTAAAACTCTTCGCCCGCATACGTGCATTCTTATTTACACGCTTCCTTAAAACTCATACAGTAACCAAGAAAAATTAAATTTAATACTTTTGTAGTTCGGATTTTTAATGTAAATTTGGAGATCTTTGGTTTTGCTTAACAAATAGTCATATTTGCATTAATTTCCAATTTCCAATAGTCTTTCTGTGAAGAAGGAGACTCTTATCTAGACGTCCCAAAAATGCATGGTTCAGAGACCAAAGATCCTCAAGTAAGCTTTGTCAAAGCATCCATTTTATAAGTAACAGAAATGAATCTTCCAACTTTTTATAATGGACTAAACTAAACTCTTCAACAAGTTCTGTATTTTTTCATTGTTGTCTATGGAAATAAAAAAATAAATAATTCCTATGAATCACAAATCTATGTCATTTTAAAACCACCGAAAAAAGAATTAAGCCATTCAAATGATGGTGCTATGGCAACGAAGGTGTTTGTATGCAAACATTTTACGAACATTACTCTCTTTGTGGACTATTCAATCGTATTTGTTCAATTATATAGCTTACGCGTATATGGGCAGAGCCATCCATTCTCTCTGCTTCAATTGTACCTGCCTATTGGACGCATGCATCACTCACCAAAGGCTTTCATGATATACCAAACCCTAACAGTAGTGAGCAAACAAAAGCGGTATGGAAACTAGAAATTGGCAAAAAATAGTAAAAATGAAAAAATTCTAAAATCAAACCGAACAAAAAAAAAAAAACTATCCGTCGCTGGCAAACTCACCAAACTTCTGAGCTGGTATTTTCAATCCTTTACCGAGAGAAAGTAAACAAAAATCTTTGTGCGAGCACATTAAACACCCGGCTGGATTATCTAATGCTGTACTATATAAGAGTTGGAAAAAATAGAGTAATAACTTTGCAAATTCCGTACAAAACCCTAAGTGTCTCTTTTTAAAAGTGGATATTATTATTTTAGTGTTTGGGCTCTGATAAAAAATTTCGCGCCGAGTGTTCTAGACGGAATACATATTTCAGAATAGAAAATATTACCACTTTAGTAGTTTATTTTAATTGGTTAAACAAAGGACTTAGAGTAAAGCAAGTCTATGTGAGGTTATGTTGAACGTTATATGTACACTTAGAACTCCGTCTTGAACAGTAACATCTTTAGGCAAAGAGGCAAATCGATAAAATCTTGTGATCAAGGCAACAAATCAATAGTTTTGAAAATTCCGTAATAGTTTTGTCATGTCTTGGACTTAAGAATACCTGAGAATTATTTAGAAGTCTTTTAAACTCATACAACAATTAATTTTTTAATGTGTGAAAGAAAATACCAAAAAAATATTTAGTGTGCAATACGATTTTTAGCCGCAGCTATTGTTGAATTTTAATTTAGTTTTTGCTTTTCATCCAGCTTGTAGTTGCTACTATTCAGCCGGATTGGTCATCGGCATACCCGCGGAACGTATACAATGAGATTGAATTTCCAGTGTTGTCAGATCTCTTTTTTCAGACTCTTTTGTACTTTCCCATATTTCTGCGTTAGAAATTGATGTTTTCTACACTGACTTTTTGCTGTTGTATTTTCGGTAATCCTAGCGCGCTCATTTCTATGTATATACAAACGTGTTTTATTACATACATTTCAGTTTGTGTTTTCATTTTAGGAATGCAGAAACTCGAACATATATAAATGCGTGCGGTGATTGCAAATTGTTTTTGGAGCGTTGAATTCCGCATCTCTTCGTTTTATGGAATTTCCACAAAAAAAGAAAAAAAAAGCCAAAATCATTGAAACATATTGTTCCCATACATACGTCATATACATATTTACATGTAAGCAAGTAAGAATTCCTTTTTAAAATTCAATACTAAATATTTTTGAAATCAAAAATATCCCACAAAGCAATGAGTATGCATAAGGCTTGCTATACTATAGAGTATTATTGGCATGACTATGGTTTTCTGAAGCCAAAAGACAACCTTTGGTGAGGTGATTGCCACGTTCACCCTTCGGTTAGCTCGTAGGCGGTAGAAATTTTTCTTTAGCCAGACGATGTTGTTCGTCAGCGCAAGCTTCACCCAACATCCTCCGCTACAACCCATTAGTATAATGCGTTGTCAAAAAGGTCTTGCGGTATTTTTATTGAATCAATTCGTGTGGCACCCATACATCGAGCTTCTTAGTGACTCCAAGCTTCTACTATGCCGGTCTCTTTCGTCCAATTCAGCGATTTTATCGCAATTTTCGACGACAGGCCTTCCAGAGCGTGGCGCATCTTCGACCACCTTTACACCAGAACGAAAACGTTTAAACCATCGTTGGGCGGTGGAAATGGAAACTGTATCGGGTCCATAAACTGCACAAATTTTATTGGCGGCTTGAGATGCATTTTTGCCTTTATCGTAGTAGTACTGTAATATATGCCGAATTTTCTCTTTATTTTGCTCCATGTTTGCGACGATATAACTCACGAACGACTTAAAAGAAACGACAATCAATCAAACACGTGTTAGCGCGTTATATGAGCTTTCCAAAAAGGTATAGCATGACCCTATGCGACGAATAAAACTAGACCTACGCGCTTTCAGCGCCAACTAGCGAAAATACCGCAAGACTTTTTTGACAAATATGTATGAGATGCTTGAGGTTCGCCTCCACCTCATAATTTTCTAGGGCTTCTAAAACCCGCTCCGGCCTTACATTGCATAAGACCTCCTCGAAGTAGAGAAAGGTATTCAATGCAAATTTTTTATGCATAAAAACTCATTCCAGAAGTTTCTCTACTAGTGCTAGCGATTCCGACATCCCCTAACTTACCGCCACTAGCGACGGTAAGCCATACAACACTCTTTTTGGACGACGGTTTCGTCTCCATAGGTGATGTCCCTTCCGAGAGGCTGTCCAGATTAACAGAAGTCGGTCCCGACCTAGTTTCTCCCTCGTTATTTTTAAGGTTTTTTTCATTAATTATGTTTATTTGGTCCCCAGCCAGAATACAGCGACCACCAACCCAGGGTTTAAACCCACCCATCTAATAGTCCGAGCTATGTCCGTTTCAGGCGAAGGATCACAGATTCAGAGACATCTTAAAATGCCGTAGATGTCACAGGTCATTTAGTGTTACCAAATTTGCACCCAGAAAAACAGACAAATTTTAATAAATAACATATTTAATATTTATAATTTTTCTAGCAATATAACAAAAAATGAATATAAAAATAGAGTGGGTATAATCTTCCTGATTATTTTAAAGTTTTATGGCAAATGGTCTAGAATAAATGGTATGCATGTGTCTATATATTGACTTCTGTTTCCAAAATTTTATTATGAACTGCATCGGAAAAAAGCCTTCACTTCGGGGCTCTAGTTGGAGCAGCTGTTACACACATGACGCACATTGGTCTATACATAAGTCCAGTTCTTATACAATTTCGGTATCACAAATAATAGATGTCGGTCAAGAACTTCCCAAAGAGGTCAAAAAACGAATACTTAGATATTCGCCTACTACGTATGAATTCATTTTGTTCTTTATATTATTCCGAATACTATACTTCAATTCGGAAGGTGATTTAAACATGTGTTTTATCAAGACTTAGACCATCTTTATTATTTTTGTATTTACTTTATACGAGTATTGAAGCCGTTGCATGTGAATAAACCAATTATGTGAATTAAATATTATATAATTAGGGGTGTAATGTAAAGCTCGTGCAGCTAAGAGGCACACAAGTATCCATGTTGATGTATGTATATGTACTTATGCTGCACTGTTCTCCTAAAGTATTGACCTTATTTCGATTTAGTGTGGAGCAGAAACACAAGCGACGACTATTCAAAGCTATGCAAAACAAAGCGTTCACGCGTATAATATACATACATAATTACAATATGTATTTGTATATAATTGTATATAGATTATATAATTATAATAAGACGTTTATAGCCATATATAAAATATTGGCAGCTTTTGGTTATTAAAAAAACAAAAAAATATATTTTTTCAGCGGAGCTGTATTGGGGCAGCGTTACCGCCTAGTTTTATTGAAGTAATCAAAACTGCATCTTAGCTTAACCAAATCACCCGTGGCGTGATACGTTTCCACGAATCATATTCTGCACAATATGGTATGCAGACGCTGACCATGCTCTTTCTGGGGCATTTCGGTCACACGTGCCGGAAGTTGTAAGTCGATGGTTATTCATGTAACAAGTGTTGCGTTAACCCTGGTCGAGACCAACGGTCTGATACACTTAGTCGAGACCAATGGTGCTTGGCTAGGCTCCTATGCGTTTGCATACATTTGTATGGAAATACGTGTTGTATTTACGCTCATATATGTACAATATAGATACATTTTTGAAATTTCTTACCTCTCGATTTGGGTTGGGCATACTATGATCTAAATGAAAAAGAAAAATTAAACTCTTATGCGGCTTTTAAAATGAAATACAACGCATTCTGTTCGTTAATTTTTTGATTTATTTAGAAGCATATGAATCATTTTTGAGCGATTTTTCAATTGATTTTATGATGATGGGTCCTGAGGAATACAAAAAAAAAAAAAAAAAATATGTAACCAATTTTCGAATGCTCTTGACAAACTGGATTTGAACATTTAGAACAGAAAAATCGAGATTTACGACGCAATTTATCGCTTTCTTGCAAACAAAGTCTGCAATCTCTCCTTCCTTTGAGTGTGTCAGCACCTTTTGATGTTGAAGTTACTAATCGTGATGGGATGTTGAGCGAACGACCGAAAAAGGATTCAAAAGACAAACGACAAGATAGATGTTTGACGACATTGGGATTGTTCATACGATTTTCGGTATTGGGCGTTGCCAATGTTCTCGATAAATTGTAAAGAAAAGTGCGTCGTCCATCCTTTTTATCTTCTTGGTCGCTACGAAAGCAGCCAATCCCATCTCATCCAACAAGTTGCAAAAAAAGGCAAATGTCCATCGTTTCGTTGGCCGTTTTGTAGTATAATGGGTAACTATATGAGTCAACGTCGGCCTTTGTTGAATTATAAAATAAAATTGCTTCCAGTTTTTTGGCTTCACCTTCACAATCCTTTGTGTAGTGTAGGGTTGAAATCAAATTGACTGTCTTGTTCTTTTTCGGAACATAGCTACAAATCGAAACGAGATTATCGTGAAACCCGAAAAGAGTAGGAAGCAACGGACGAGACGGATTTTTTTTCATTTCTTCGGGTAAACACTTCTTTTTGCCGCGAATAGTACCGACGAAAGCAACTCCAATGGTAGCCAATCGTTTGGCTTCTGTCAGTGTTGTGAAAAAGTTGTTCTGCCGGTGTTTTCGTACCGTTTCACAAGTTTGAGCAATACATTTTCTCCTTGGTTCACTTCACGCTCTCCGCCATCCTTTTTTCCCATGTACAATATACCTTGCAATGGGTATTTTGTTTGTGTTTCACATGCCCACCAGATTTTCACACCGCATTTGGCTGGTTTTGATGGTATGAATTGCGTAAACTTTGTCTTGCCACGATACGGAAACAATTGCTCATCAATCGTTACATTTTCACGCGGCTCATAGTTTCTGGCGAGGTTTTCATTTAAAAAATTCCATATATCGCGAATTGCGGCAGCCTTATCAGATTGTAGTCGGAATGAACGTGTGCGGCCATCACAGAAACGGATATATCGCGTCAATAACTTGAATCGTTTGAGTGGCATCGCCGCTCGAAAGATGGGAAGAGCATCTGAGATGGGAGCGCATCAAGGTCTTGCGGTATTTTCGTTAGTTGGCGCTGAAAGCGCGTAGTCCTAGTTTTATTCGTCGCATCGGGTCATGCTATACCTTTTTGGAAAGCTCATTTCACGCGGTAACATGTGTTTGATTGATTGTCGTTTCTTTTAAGTCGTTCGTGAGTTATAGCGTCGCAAACATGGGGCAAAATAAAGAGAAAATTCGGCATATATTACAGTACTACTACGATAAAGGCAAAAATGCATCTCAAGCCGCCAACAAAATTTTTGCAGTTTATGGACCCGATACAGTTTCCACTTCCACCGCACAACGATGGTTTCAACGTTTTCGTTCTGGTGTAAAGGTGGTACGCCACACTCCGGAAGGCCTGTCGTCGAAAATTGCGATAAAATCTCTGAATTGGTCGAAAGAGACCGGCATAGTAGTCATCAAACCTTATAAACCATTTGAAGAAGCTTGGAGTCACTAAGAAGCTCGATGTATGGGTGCCACACGAATTGATTCAATAAAAATACCGCAAGACTTTTTTGACGTTTGTTTTTATGTGTCGGTATCGTTCCTGCTATGTGACGGTTAACCTCAATTATCAGCACTTGCCATTCGCAGTTTTGAATGTGCTGATTGTGGGTTATTCAAATACGTCTGTGCATGAATAGGTTTCGGACATTTCGCACTTCCAAAATACGCAATGAGCAAAAAAAAAATAATAAATAAAACAAAAACAATTTGGCGATAAAGAGGTCCAAGAGAGTCTTCGTATGTACTCGTGGTTAGGCTGCTAATAACTAAATCCCATTCCTTTACATTCTTGAACATTTCTGTCAACAAACTGTTATGCATAAATCTTAAAGTGACCAACAAACTTAACCAACTAAAATGCATTGCCTTCAGAAGGTACATATACGTAACACCACTTAACAGTCATTTTGCGACAGTAGTGAGGTAAAGGCTGTTTCTTGCTAATCTTTTGTTGCAAAAGCCGAAAATATTAGGAAAAATTTTTTGGTGTTGTAGTTAAGGTGTGCGGTTGACCCGCACACAACCATTACCTAAAATGACAAAAATAGTACAGCTAATTGGAAAATATTTGAACTCACATTCGTAATCAGGACGGCGCAAATACTCTATAGACGTCAGTCACAAGTTGTCCCTCTAGATTTGTTGGGTAGTGTAATGTTAAAAAATTTAAACAAAATTAAAGTTCGGTGTTGATTTTAATATGCAATAGAAAGCCTGGGCTGGAGGATGGAGTCATGAGAAGTTCACGCAAGCGAGGAAAGTTCTCTGATCGCCATTCACTTGGGAGTGGCCAGAAACGATTCTTTTACATATGACTCAAGCAGCTCACGACTTCCGGTTTTTGACCAAGTATCCTCTGGGTAGCCTAAGAACATCCCCTCCGTAGGGTAGTGCGCTGGGTTTGAGACCCGCCATGTAAAAAAAGCACACCTATGAAAAGGAGCAACAAGCCTCGGATAAGTGGAGAACAGACACACACCACTTCTTCGTCGATTTCAAAGCTGATTTTGACAGCGCGAAAAGGAGTTGCCTTTATGCCGCGATGTCTAAATTTGATAGCCCCGCAAAACTAATACGGCTATGTAAACTGACGTTGAGCACCACCAAAAGCTCCGTCAGTATCGAGAAGGACCTCTCCGAGCCGTTCGATACCAAACGAGGTTTCAGACAAGGTGACTCCCTATCGTGTGTCTTCTTCAATCTGCTGCTGGAGAAAATTGTTCGAGCTGCAGAACTTAATCGAGCAGGTACAATCTTTTATAAGAGTGTACAGCTGCTGGCGTATGCTGATGATATTGATAACGTCGGCCTCAACACCCGCGCCGTTAGTTCTGCTTTCTCCAGGCTGGACAAGGAAGCAAGGCAAAGGGGTCTGGCAGTGAACGAGGGCAAGACGAAATATTTCCTGTCATCAAACAAACAGTCGTCACACCCTCATGTCACTGCTGACAGTCATAACTTTGAAGTTGTAGATAATTTCGTCTATTTAGGAACCAGTATTAACACCACCAACAATGTCAGCCTGGAAATCCAACGCAGGATAACTCTTGCCAACAGGTGGTACTTCGGACTGAGTAGGCAATTGAAAAGTAAAGTCCTCTCTCGAGGAACAAAAACCAAACTCTGTAAGTCGCTCATAATTCCCGTCTTGTTATATGGTGTAGAGGCTTGGACGATGACAACAACCGATGAGTCGACGATACGAGTTTTCGAGAGAAAAGTTCTGCGAAACGATGATGATGAACGAAAACATTCCAGCTCTGAAAGTACTCAACGCAGTACCCGCCGGAGGAAGCAGAGGAAGAGAAAGACCTTCACTCCGTTGGAGGGATCAGGTGGAGAAGGACCTGGCTTCGTTTGGAATATCCAATTGGCGCCACGTAGCGAAGAGAAGAAACGACTGGCGAGCTGTTGTTAACTCGGCTATAATCGCGTAAGCGGTGTCTACGCCAGTAAAGTAAAGAAGAAAGCCTGGGCTAACAGTCAACTAGAAAATTTTATACAATCAAATATTTTCCTTACTGGGTTGTTTTGCCTATTTAATTCATTCTGGATTTTTGCCAAAATGCTCACATGCCTAGCGGTTAAATTTTAATTTTCGTGTTATACGATTGAACTTAATGTGGATTGGTTGGATGTAATTTCTGTTACTATTGTTAAAATCCGGCGCAGTTCGTACTGTTGCTCCATGGTTTGATCATAGTTATAATTTCTGATTTTAGTTTTTTACACTCTGCTTCTAATTGACAGCGGGAGCGTGAGCCAATAATCGTCCACCAAGCGGGCTGCAAACCAACTTCAAACAACAAGGATCAATGAAAGGTTCGCATTTAAAAAATAGCGTTAAATGGAAAAGCTCAGCAACTCTATATTTTGAATTTGTTTTTACTGTTGTTGCAATAGTCATTAGCGACAGGAAATGGCGTTGACGGCATTGCAGTCATACGATCGCTGCTTTGAATTCAAACTTCGGAAGTTCCGCATAATTAAGCAGAGCAAATGCGTAAGAAAAACTTTAAAAGTTAAAAATATCCCAAATCGATCATCGATACCTTTTTCATCTCGCCGAAATCAGCTATCAACCAGGCCATTAATGTTTTGTAAACAGTAACAGCCATCAATATCTGTTTTAACAACATTCTTAAAATAAAGTGATATGCTTTATTAAAGAATCGAATATAGTACTATTTTTAAGGATATGCATTTTAGTGCTCCTTCTGTAATTAAACCAAACTTTGTTCTTTATATTTGACTCGCTCAATGTACGAGAACTCTGTCTAGACGATCTTAACGTTAATATAGTTATATATCGTGCATCTTTAAATCCAATAATGATTTCAAAACTCAATATTTCGATTAAAGCCGGTTTCATTTCTAAAAAGTCTCGCGTAAAGTCTACTTTACTTTTCAAGAACTTCATCAATATTTGGATACCTGTCTTTGACCATTACAATGTTAATTACAACAATCTTCCATTTACTTTTTCTGAAGCATCTGACGTTGAAGTATTTCAGGATCTATCGCGTATATCCTACTGACTTACTTACCATATAAAAAAAAATAAAACTACAAATAATATGAAGTTGCACTTCACTTTATATATTCATATTCATTCATCATTTGTTCCAACAACCCTTGGTATTCTTAAGATGGGTTTAAACGAAGACCTACATAAAAGAATTTAGAACGACTAGTTCGTTGGCAGAGAGTTGAATTCAGTTGTCACTTTCTTTACTAGTTTATCTGTCAGTTTTCTTTCGGCTTCAGCATTACCACTACCCGGGCCACAAAAATTCCAGCTCTTGTGTTTTGGTTCGTGTGCGCCATGATGATCTAAGTGGAAGATTGTTAATATGTAAATACTGGAAATTGCCCACTTTCGTTAAGTTTGTGGATGAAACCGCCACTTTTACAAAATTCACTCATACACCATGCACCTCGTTTCGGTGAGCGACGAGATGACACGACAGCGAATATAATTGGTCACCTTTTAACGACTAAAGTTATCGAGAAAAACAATTTTCATTCCATAACTGTAAAAGATAGAGAAAAAGTTAGGATATTAGAAAAAGGGAAATTTAAATAATGAATACAAAAATTTTAGTGGTGTTCAATTGTATTTTAATTGCACATATACTCATAGAAATCACCACGGTATTGATCTTATTCCATGGCTATTTCATATCTCAACAAAATATTTACTATATATGTATACTTTTTGTGGGAAGCTTTCATAGGTAACATAAACCGTTATCAGGGTACACAATATATACGGACATATGTACGTTCGATGTAAACTCCGGTATAAACTATTTGACCACAAACGACGACGGCTGTCCCGCGCGGTTCGTACGTTCAGACGTTGGGTGTTGACAAAACACACAACTGTGCGGTGGGCGCCATTTGAGCGCCGCACCATGACATCGCGTCGTGAATGTGCAATGCTGATGCTGATGCAAATGCAGGTTCAGATGCAGAAGTGGAGAAATTCAGAAATGCAAAATGGTGCAAAATGCAAATCGTGATGTGCACACAACATAAATGGTGGAGACCAAAAACAGGAAGAAGAAAATGAAGAACAGAAAAAAGTAAGCAAAGAAAGGATAACGAAAAAGAGAGCGCTGGTGTTTAGTAGTGAGAAAGGTTGAAAAAACAAAAAACTGTGCGTAATAAATAGGTGCATTGCAACGGACGTGATTTTAATAGTAATTTCAAAGAGCGGGCGCATATGCTTTGCTGAAATTCAAACAATAAATATTTAGATAAAAAGTGGATGCAGTGGAAGTTTGAGATTAAAGTACGCTGCGTATGTATTGTGAACGTCTGCGGTGCTTGTTGGTAAGTTATAAGCTGCCTAATGTTGTGCAAAATTCGTGGTGCGTGTGCTGCATGCTGATCATTCGCATCAATTTTCATTGAAGGCAAGCAGGCGTGTTGATCAAGTGCCAAGTGCACTACGGAAGGGACAAAGGAAAGGTGGTTGAGGTGGAGGACAGGTTGCGCTTGCGAGTGTTTTATTGAATTTTCGGTTGCTAATATAGTGTAATTATGTATGTGTATGTATGCAAGTGAAACAATTGCTTAACGTAATCACTTGGATGAACTTGAAATGAATTTTAAGTCGGAACACTTTACGGTACAATTTTTTGGCTTTTGGTATGGAAGCAAAATACTCTTATTAGAGATTGAGGTCTGCCGAATATCTCGGTCTCGAATTTCGAAATTGACCTTGTCGAAAATAACGCCGGTGCAAGCCTTTTAAAAAAAGTTTTACCAATTTTAAAACAAAATTTAATGTTGGCCCTTTGTCCGAAGCTCATTTTCGCACCGATAACACAAACATACTGACACTTAAAACGTTATAACTTTACTTCCAATCAATGAAATGTCATGAAATTCTCACTGGACAATCGATAAAGATAGCAAATTCTAACGCATCAGTCGACATATAGATGCCGCCACCAGGTGGCACTAGTTTTGAAAAGATTCCTGTTTACTTTGGAACGCACCATCTTTCGCTTATTTGTTAACTGTTTAGTCGGCCGATGAAGAGATAGTTGCTATCGAAAATTTGTAATATCACGTATGTTTAATTGTGGAGTTTCTTGTGATACTTTCTAAATAGTTCATTTTTTGACTACAGAAAATTTCTTCCTTGTTCACGTTTTGCCACTTAAACAGGAACTATATAACCGCTACGGCAACAACTACAGTAACCGTACGTAATCTTTCTGATCTGATGTGCTGATGGAAAAATAATTACGTAATGACGGAATATTTAATGGAATATTTAACGAAAATGCAGAGGATTGCGATAGCACGTGGTTTCACGATTAGACCGAACTGGAAATTGTGTGCTAGTGTTTTTAGGAATGAAAAACCCGAATTGCCTTTGCCAAACTAGGAACTATTAAAACACTGAAGAAGGAGTAGATAACACTGAAATCGTTAAGAGTTAGTTTTTGATCGGGACATAGTGACATTATGATGTCCAAAACAAGGAAAGAAGAGACTACAGTCCATACTTTTTCTTTCTTTCAACCATGTCAATCATGTCTTCAAGCCTCTAGGTGAGCTACTCATTTCCCGTAAACGGATGTGCTGAGTTCAACAAGCATTCGTGATGCTTGAGTTACAATCATAAACGTTTTTTTCGCAAAGACTGCTTTTGGAAATCTATCGGCGATCTCACTCAGGAATTAACCATGAAACATTTTCTATCATGACCTAATATTACTGGACATAAAAGTAATTAGATAATTTTTGTTGCTGGCGAAAAGATAATATTCTCTTAGTGATCTTAACTTAAAAATAAATTGGGTAGAAATTTATCCAGCAGCCTTCGCAAAAAACGAAGTTACGTGTGAGTGTTAACAATCAAAGAAGCAAGAACAAAAAAAAAGCGATGATGAGAAGGAGTAATTTTTTTGCCTTTTAGGTTTTTGCGAATCAAAACATAAAGCTGTGGGTGCAGCTGACATAAGAAATAATAACTTCGATCGAAATTGGATATCGAAGGCTGCGTTTGTTCATGCAAGTGCAAATATGTATGAGCATATGTATAAGAAGCTCGTTCGACTATATGCATTTAAGAAATCGTTACCGGCTGACGATAGCAATATTATTGCATTTTGATGTGCAGTAAAATTGCGGTGTATTTATAGCTTCATATTGATGTGAGCTTTTTGAACTTAATTTATTTGCTCAAAACGTTTTTGTTTATTGTTATTTTATTTATGAATATCATAGTTGCATGAATGTGTGTGAGATGCGTAAAGAGTCTTAATTAACATTTATCATTGCATTTTTACATTTTATCAATTCCTCTCCAGCGTGATATGTCAAAGCGAATGCAATGTTGTTCGAAAATATTGTGCTGTCTTTTTTCTTTGTGTGTATGTGTGTGTGCGTATCTCTGTGTGTGTACAGTGAATGCAAAAGATTTCGTATGTAGGCCAAAAAAGTGAAAATTTAAGCAACAACAACAACAAAATGCGCACCAAATGCAAACACACAGAGGTAGGACAAAGAGATAACGGTAATAGCAGTGGAAATTATGAATAAAGTGGAAAAAGGTAAAGAAGAAGAAAAGTAGTAGCAGAGCAAAGTATGGAAAAACGCAGGTGAACAATTAAAATAGTTTTAGAGTGTGAGTGCTGTATGAGTGTGTGTGTGTAGTGCTTGAGCTGTGTTGTTCCTTCATTTAAACACCGTTAAACTGCATGATATTTTCGTGTATTTTTTTCATTTTAGTGGGCGAAAGCGGAAATGCCAGCATGTGCATGTGTTTTTGTAAAACTGTGTGTGGGCATGTGTTGGTGCAGGCTTTTTTAGCAGGCTTGGAAAAATGAATTTTTATAGGTAATTGAAATAGACGGAAGTTCAAATGGGAAAATATTTTTTGTGTAATTGTGAGTAGCGTGCAAATTCATTTTTATATTATTATTTGTATTACACCTTTTTTAAATATTTTTATTATTTTATTTTCTTAATTTTCATACTTTTGGCATGTGCGATTACTAACGGCTTTTATTGTGTATCGTTTGCTGAAAATTCTTCAAATTAATTGTTATTAAAATGTTAAATGTGGTGTTCAAAAATAGTCAATACCTTTTAAAATATTTTCGTACTATTTCTTAACTTTTTAATACCACTTCATGCAATAGAGATGCTGTTTCTAAACGCATTCAGAACCGTTTTGTATGGCTTTAGTGGAGAGAGTGTGGCTAAAGTTATATAAATGACGCTTAAGAATAATCAGTTTTACGCAATTAACAAGGTTTGTTCGGAAAGTAAGAGGACTGAGACGATTTCAAAAAAAAAGTTAACACCAGAAACACTATATGTATATATTGGAAGTGAAGGAGGGGGCAAAAACAATGATTAATTAATTTATATGTTGTAGAAAAAATCACAAAATTATTAGAAGCTATGTCACTAATTAAATTTTTTTAATTGACATTCCAAAGCAATCAAAATTACTTGCTTAGGCAATCTAGTGTTAAACTAATCGTAGCAATTCTTTAAAAACTTTCTGTGTCGATGCAAAGCTTCCAGCACGATTTCCAAGCATTGAATCTCTATTTTTTTAACGGCAACCATTTTCCGGAATAGCCTTGAGAGCCGAGGTGCATGCTGCTTGGATACCCTCTGTCGTCTCAAAATGCCACTTTGTCTCAGGATTATCCATGACTTGTCACTTGTGATTTCGTTATTCAAAAATTGGGAGTCACTTTCACACTTCTTAACATTTTTTTGACACACTTCCCCCCGTTGCAATTTCTGGTCGTCAGTGAGCAGTTTTGGGACCGTCTTCGCGAACACCTCCATCACAATTTCGTGAGCCACAGATTTTGATAAATTTAACATCTGGGTAACTAAACGATTACTTAGTCGACGGTCTGAGTTCAAAACTTTGCGCACATAAGTCACATTCTGTGTTTTTCGAAGTCACAAGTCTCCCAGCACGGTCTTCATCATCGACTGCTTCCCGGCCCTCCAAAAAGGAATGGTGCCACCGAAACACACCACTAAAGCAACATCTGAGTAAGCCTGCCTGATCATATAAAACGTTTCTTCGCCGCGCGAATTTGTTTGTCTTGGCTCTCCAGATCCTTGGAGACAACTGACCAGCCGCTCGTTCGTTAGTTAGGAACGGCCTCCACCGAATCCAGTCAGTACAGTAGCGGCAAAAGAAATTCAGTCTTATTTCTTTCCGGACAAACCTTGTAGATATACGATTGGCTTTTAAGAACTTCGTTGCAAACTCAATATTTCACATTCAGGAAATTCTTGAATTTTTTAGAAATCTTTTTTGTATAAATAAACAAAAGATATAATAAAGTTAAAATACAAATATTAAAATAAACATTTTATTGATAAAAAAAACCACAAATAAATTAATGAAAATTATTTGTAGCTAAATCCAATTAAAAGTTCAACTTAAACGCTTTCTAAGTTTCTAAACCTCTGGCCACTACTCTCCGAATATATGCTCAAATTTAGTTATGCTAAACGTAAGTTGTTTCGCAATAACTTTTCCGAATGCGTAAAACCAACAACAATTAAATTCGACGATTTATAACGAGTTCACCACTTGGCGGTTTCATTGTATTTTTCTCGCAGCTTCTTTTGTATTGTTCTACATACAACTTTCAAAATTTACCAAAACTCATATGGAGCTAAGCGCAAAAATTTCATCATTTTCTGGTTTTTCATTAACTACTCCAGACAAATCAAAATTAGTCTGGTGAAATTTCCAAATTTGCAGCCACCCACCATGGGCAGCAAATCGAAACACCGCTACCAATGTTATCAACGAAAATTTCGCCGCATCAACTGCAACCTCAACTTCAACTTTAACTTACCCAGAACTTTCACCTCCACCGTCCGTTGCGCCGTGTAGTTGTGCTTGTTGCGGACGGAAGTGTAGGTTCCCGGATCAGCGGTGCCATCTACAATGGAAATGTGCACGTACATGTGTGAGTGAATGGCGTAATGAAAACAAAACAATTAAGTGAATTTTTCAATTTTAAAGAAGCATTAGGGGGGGTTTGTTTTATAAAAAAATTCCTGTAATTGTTTAGTGACATAAATCATTACATTTACCCTGGTTTTACAAAATACTACTAGTCAGTTTGTCTGTGGGCGAATAAAACACCTTAAAATGCTTTAGTTTGAATATTTTTAACAATTTCCGACGGTCCGAGATATTGCTTTTAACTTTTAAAGGATTTTTTTTAGCTATGCAGTTTTTAAGAATAAATAAAACGCTTATAATTTAATATTGTGGTCAAATTATTATCTTTGTTATAAATAACGTCTTTAAACAAGAGCTCTATAACAGTTTTTTTTAATTCAATCTGAATAAAAAAAACTGTTTGGAATATTAATGAAATTCTTTATTTCTGTGAAACTGCGTTCGATGCCCTTACTATGGATCTCGGTTTCTTTTGCATGGCCATCACGGGCACGCTTGCAGACGCTGAACCCAATTTTCGAAATTTTTAAAGCATATATCGGCCCATAACGCTGCAATTTTACGTTCAATATTCTTAAGAAGTTCACAAATCTACGCTGGGTTGTTGGCATATACCATGGACTTGACGAAGCCACACAAAAAATAGTCTAACGGCGTCAAATTGCACGACCGAGGCGGCCACTTGACTGGGCCATTCCGTGAGATAACACGTTCACCAAACTTGGTTTTCAATAAATTGATTATGCCACATTCCTCTTAGAACCATATATTATCCAAGTTCATATCATCCAATATCCAATAGCCAAAATACTCGGAGCGGTAGCGATTGACGCCGTCGGCGCAAATACTTTCACAGGAATAAAGAATTGCATTGATATATCTAATCGGATTTGTTTCTTTAAAAAAAAAAACGATTGAAATGCTTTTATTGAAAACCCCACTTCTAAAGTTGTGGCCGCTGACTCCGAATTTTGGTATTAAATTTTAATAATTTCGACTTGTTGTTGGATCGTATGCCTTTCCATGATAAAATGGTAAACCTCACTGGAGAGAAATGTCAAAAGAGCGGAAAAATATATAGCTTCGTTTGCTGTTCCTATCGGTGTACTTTTATAGTGCCATATTGAAAATCCCTATATAAGTATGTATGAGTCTGTCACAATTTTTCTAAAATTATTTCGGCCAAGACACGGCCGCGACTGGCTCTAATAAATTTCAGGCGAGATGCCAAATTTTCAATTACTTGTTGTAGCAGTAAGGGCCGTGTGTCAGCAATAACGTGACTAATATTCTCTTCCAATGCATTAATCGTCTCGGAGTTATCTGCGCGCACAAGCGAATGTATGGCATGTAGCACCATCTTGTTGTTACCAAAGGACATCTACATCAATATCCTCCACTCCTGCAACATTGTGGTTGGATTCCTTTTTGAAGAAATGTGTACCAATGATTTCCTCAGCCTATAGAACACACCAAACCGGGGTTTTTAAAGATGTGACAGCGTCTCAACAATAGCTTTTAGAATATCATTTTCCACATGCGGCAATTCGTTTATTTTCATAGCCACTCAACCAAAGTGAGCTCAATGGCTAAGCTAAATATTATTTTGAAAATCATTATCCGTGGCCATATCGTTTAAGATCTATTTACCGAACGTGCGAAGATGGTAGCTCACTTTCAAATCTTGGGACAGTTATCTCTAGAAAGCCCACCAGCAAATATCATTCCCCAAATCTTCATTAGGTGAATGGGCACAGCCTTAGGTATTGCGCGTGATGATGGATGAACTTATTCGGGTTTTCTTCGATACTGTGATCCATAGCATCAATAGCGAATTACCGACTCTGCCGGACGATTATGTCGGCCAAATATTTGCACAATTTATACTACATTTTTCCGGAGTAAGTCAGTTTACTTTGAAATGTCAAACAAAAGGGAGTATAAATTGTTTAACAGCTGTCAAAAACCCTAAAGTATTGCCACAGGTCTAAAACTACAACAGTCCTGGTGAACAGTTCAGATTTAGTATTCAAAATATGGTTGTCGCGTCTTAAGGCAAGTCAGAAATATTTTCTCTATACTTATAAGAGCAATCGACTTTTTTAAATTTCTGCAACAGATGGCATAACACCAGAGCAACTGCAGCGAGCTGTTGAGATTTCAAAAAATTGATGTGCGAACGATTTAAGATGGGGGAGGCAGGTTAGAGTTTCTTCATGCCGAAAGCCGGCAAGAGAGTCTATATTCTCGCCAAGGAGATCAGATCCGTCATTGTATCCTATATAGAAAACGTTATAGAGACTAATTGATATACTAATGGGCCCAAAAAATAAGGCAGCATTGTATTTATTTAGAAAATTTTTTATTTATTCTTCCAAATCAATTTCATCTCCTTCAAAGTAATCCCCTCCCGATGTAATGCACTTATGCCAACGGTTTTTCCAATCTTCAAAACACTGGTTGTAGTCACTTTCCGGAATGGCCTTCAGTTCCGTCTTCGCTGCGGCTTAGAATCTCCTCTATCGTATAAAAACGGTGTCTCCGCAACGGTCTTTTGAGCTTGGTTAACAGCCAAGCCAAGTGCATTATCGTGGTGTAAAAACCAAAAATTGTCCTTCCACAGTTCCGGCCTTTTTAGGCGGATAGCGTTAAGCAAACGACACATAACAACACCACGATAATCGAAGAAAATAGTCAACATGACCTTGATTTTTGAGCGAATTTGGCTTGATTTTTTTGGTCTCGGCTCTCTTTTGGCACGGTATTCGCTCGATTGATCGGTTGTTTCGGGGTCGTAATCGTAGATCCAAGTCTCATCTCTAGTTGTAATCCATTTCATGATACCCTGGTAGTCGGAAAGCATCGTTTCACACACGTCAACGCGACGCCTTTTTTTCCAAAAAATTCTATGTTCTCGGTACCAGTCGAGATTTGACGCGCTTGAGGCCCAAAACATCCTTCAAAATGGTATTGGATGAGCCTTTCGATATGCCAACTTCATCAGCAAGGTCTCTAATTGTAATATCTTTGATTTGTGAAACGTGAGCACCACTTGTAAACATTTTTTTAGACATAGCCTAATCACCAAAGGCTTTCTGCACCATCCCCAACGTATCCGCAGCAGAAAATTTATTCCGTAAACAAAATTTAATGCAAATTCTTTGCTCAACAAATTTTGACATCGCAAAAAACGAAAAACTCACTTTTAACAGCTCACAAAAGGACACTTATCTTAAACACTAATGAATATTTTGACATGAAATTTGACATAAATGTGACTGACAGTACTACCAACCTAAAAAAAATAATTCTCCAAATCCTTCGACGCGCGCAGTTTAAATTCAAATGTCACCTTATTTTTGGGACACAGTAGTATTTTTAACAGTTTAGTACACCAAGAAGCGGCCTTCCAAGTGTAATTCAAGCATATTGCAAATGCAGTTTGTAGTGAGAATCTTTATCGATATTAGCTTTACTTAACCATAGTTTATCTTCCCATCCTCTAATAAATATTAGCGAAAACTGGTTTTAGCCTTCAGAAAGGAAAAAATTGCGGAGCCGTATATACCATCGGTGGAGGGAACATATTTTGGGCATACGGGCACACATCTGAGTAAATTGCACTACCATAAGTGAAACGAGATTACTTAGTGAACAATCCAATAGCAAGGCCGAATTATTCCCTAGAAAGTTAAAAAAACTCCGAGTGCACATTTACCATCATTGGAAGAAATGTGTCTTCGGGCTGTTAACAGAGTTAACTACCTAAGGCTAAAAGCTGGGGTTTCTCACGCAGCTTTTGTATGTTTGAAGTTGTACGATGTAACAGTTTAGGTTTCCTGATCACTGCAGGATCTTCCAAGCAGAGGTGGCAGGAGCATTAGATCTACTGTTCCTGAACGTAGTTTCCTTTAGAGCTTTGGTTATCCCCACCCTTTATAGGGTATTAGCCCTGACTTAACTGACCGTGCGCTCAAATAGAGAGAAAAAATGTCTAAGCCCCTTGACTGTGGTATCCAGTTATTACGTGATTTGACTGGTTTGGATGAAACTGCCACACTAATGAACTTGCTAGTTCAAGGTCTCACTACAGCTCATAGATATCAATTGCATCAGCTGATTCGAACAAATTGAGATATAATAAGCTCTGCAATACCTTCTTCAATATTACACATTTTCCAAATCAATGCTAAAACGCCGCGTATCTCATACATTCAGATATGAGACAAGTTCAAGGCACTTTGTCGATAGCTGATATCCAACTGGATTTACTGGGAACTTTAATAGCAGTCGGTCTCTTACTATCTTGGGGGTACAGCCAGCTTAGCCTTGGCTAACCCATAAGAACCAATCTATAGCACTGTCAAAGCAAAGATCAGCGGTAATAAAACAACCAAGCTCTGGTTAAGCTTGAGTTTATTTACAAGTTGAAACACTACTGCTGCTGATATTCTATGTATGCTCGAGTGAATATTTGTTTTAATTGTATTTAAGGATCACCCCAATGTGAGCAGATGCGTTCCAACTAAACATGCAAAGCCCCAAAAGCATCTCTTACCACATGCTGCATGCCACATTCGTAGTCTATACAATATGCAATAAACTCGTTGAGCAGAAATGCTCGCAGAAGGAGAATTTCATTCACAAGGTATTCTTCACATTGAAACCGACCGACAGTATAAACGCTGAGCTGTCAGCAAAGTTCATATGAATGTGATATGCATATTTGTATGTACGCTTGCAAATTAATAAATATGAACTCGTACATGCACGCTTACCTTTCTCTATGATTATGCTGTCGATTGGATATCCTGCCACAGGGCATTTGAGAAAAAAGGTCTTTCCCGCCACTGCAGATAGTTTCGGCATCATGCGCACATATGGCATACCTGTGAGTGAGAAAAATTATATATATTTGAGTAACCTTGTAGGAGTGTAAAAAAAGGTAAGCAAACAAATTAAAAATATGAATTTCAGCGAAAAGCGCGATGTTCATTTCCACAAAATTTTCAAGTACATTAGAACATCCTGTCAATCGGTCTGGGGGTGTCATATGTGTTTTATTAATATTTCCGTGTGGGAGTATTTGTATTTATATTAGCTCCACTCACCGTAGATGTTTAAGCGTGCAGAATGCGACGCTTCACCTGCCCGCGATATTGCTTTGCACTCGTATTCGCCGCCATCTTCTGACTTCACTGCAGATATGTTGACATGGCTTATAACATAACCAAACATTGTGACATATTGTCCAATCATGAGACGGTCGTTCTGTGAGGAAATGCCAAGTAAGTTAATGTTTTAAAACTTGTTATCGAGTATAAAAAACAAATGTTGGCTTAAAGGTAGACATTAAATTAATATTGCGAGGTGACTAACACAAAGCAATACACAAAATATCCTATATTAATTTTTACAGTATTCTAAATTATAATATAGAAAATAATTTGATTGAAAGAAATTATTTTAATTTCGAAGGCTAAAGGTGTAAATGGCTAGAAAGTTACAGGTATATGACGAGTGATTCGAATTGAGGTATTTTTTTCAATAAACTTGTCTTGACAGATCACGCATGCATCGTGTTAAGCTGTATGTCATTGTTGTTCAGTATTTTTTGGCATTTCAATATGAAAAGACGGAACAACGTTTACAAATCGTTCAACTTTTAACTTTTGAAAGAATCGAATTTCTTTTTTTTTTGTTGAATGTGTGTATATTCGAAAATATTATCTGTAAAATTCACAGTAATTCGGTAAATTGTTTCGGAGTAATGAGCGTATTTGTAAAAACGTCTCCAAGCGTTTGAAAGTAGGCGGAACCGTAACTCGGAGTAGCCGCTGCGCTAAATGCGTTTTTTTCGAAACGATGTTTTGAAAGTCGGTGAGGAATATTTCTTCGAAACGGCTTGACCGTTTGACTTGAAATTTTTCAGATAATGATAGAGGGAATAAAGTTTCTGATAAAAATTTCGATTTTCAAGTCACTTTAAAGTGTAAATTTTGGTGCAAAAAAATATTTTTTTTTGATGGGAAGCCGCCTTTTTTGTGTAAAATCAAAAAAATTGACTATTTTTTTGATAATTACCTATATTTATCTATTCTAAAAATAATCCTTTTGGTTTTTTTTTTATTTCAGATGATTTGGATCAGAGATATCTTCCTCACCGCCAAACACGACGGAATCCAATATTTTATTAATAAAATATGAAGTCTTAGAATATATTCATATATTTTAGGTATATATTCAATAAAAAGCCCCTCCAGAAAAAATTAACACAAAACCACATTTTTTCAAACTTACAAGTGGATATAACCCCATAATCGGGCTATTGAGCATACTATGCGCAACACCATCACCCATCTTGACAAACAGCATTCATTAATGGATAATATTCGACAGAATAGATAACGTCTAGCACGCAGTGAAGAAAATATATATTGAAAAGTAAGGAAGGGCTAAGTTTGGGTGCAACCGAACATTTTATATTCTTGCAACTTGCCAAACCAGGGAAATATTGTAAGGCGTAAAACCAATCAAAGAGCTGGGTGTTCGCAAGTCTTGATAATAGTTATCTTGAGGCTAGGCCAAATTTTCGCTCAAATTTATCTATTTTAGACACAAGGATACAGTATTAAGAGTAAAACACGCTCTTTTATTTTCATTGGGATAACTTACATACTACATAAGAAAGCAAAGAGAATGTCACCTGCTAAATTTTGTCGAAATTGGTTGGATGGGTCTCGAGAAATGGGATTTCACCAAAAAATAGGCGTTGTCACGCCTATCGCCCAATTTACTCTAGCCTTCGTAAGACTTTCTCATACCATCTCGGTGATAAAATTTAATGTCTCTGGCTATTTAGTTACCGATTTATCGTGCTTTTAGTAGTTTTTAACAGAATATGGGAAATGAGCGGGGTCATTCTCCGATTTAATCCATTTTTACTCTGTCCGTAGAAGCTCTTATAAGACTCGCATTCAGAAAATTTGGTTGTTGTAGCTCCAGTGGCTTAGAAGATACGTACATTAAGCTTGTTAGAGGGCGGGGCCACTCCCACTTTTTCAAAAAATTTTGCCCACATATGTCCCAAGCTATTGCGATTCTCTCTGCCAAATTACAGTTTTATATCTTGATTTAGTCCTTAGTAATGGAACTTTATGTGTTTGACATGTCGACATCTTAAATTGAAAGCGGTAAAAATTCAGCTTGTGCAAGTAATGAAGCCGCTCGAGCAATGGGTCCCATTTCTGGCTCAATGGGTATAGAAACAAGCAAAATTGCAGCATTTGGGACTAAGAGCAATCTTAAAAGATTAAACAGCTGCCATTTCATCCAGATAAAACAACTGTTTGGTGTGGTTTGTGAGCCGGCGAAGTCATCGGTTCATATGTCGCAAAAATGATGCCGTGAGAACGTATCCGTCAATGGTGACCGTTATCGCGCCACGATAACCAATTATGTGATGTCTAAAATTGAACCTCTCAATCTTGGCAACATTTGGTTTCAACAAGATGATGCAATTTCCCGCAAATCGCAACAACCAACGTTTTGGGCCCGCAGATTGGCCACCACGATTAAGTGATATTTCATCATTAGAACGAGTCATCAAAAATTGAGTCAACGGATGAGGCATCTGTGACGTAGACGCGGCAAATATTTGAAAGAGATGGCCATCAAAAAATAAATATCAAGGGATGTTCTCCATTAAATTTGAAGTTTCTGGTTTTTATCGTTAAAAAAGTAGGGAACCTCGAATTTGAATCTTAACCTCTAAATTTAGCTTTCGAAACATTTCATTACGCTGTTGTTTTTATAATAATTTAATTAATTGCACCAGTTTACAGTCATTTTGTGACTGTCTCGTTAGAGGTTTATAAAAGCAATTTAGTTATGCTATGTTCGGACCGACAGCGAAAACATGTTTTCGTGGGAAAAAGTGGTTTTCGCACGAAAACTTGTGTTTTCGTCCATGTAAAATCTGTCAAACGAAAACACAGTTTTCGCTGAAAACTGCTTGAAAACTTACATTCCACTCATAATAATCGGTGCCTGCTCTAGTTTAATCGATTTTTTTGGAAGACATATTTTGTCGGCCCTAAATTGTCACTTGATATTTGTTTACATTCCATATACAAATACAGCTGCTCACTGTTAAGGAGATTCTCTTGTTCTTGCAAAACCCTTGCACAGTGCACCAATTACAGAATTTTCTTCTTGGTGCAACGGCACAACAAACACACGCAAAAATTTATTTGCAATGGCTGTAAAATATGTCAGACCAAAACCCATGTTTATTTTCGTGCCGTCATATATCACTAGATTCGCAATGGGTGCTGTCTTGGCCTTGCATATTTCGGTATAGGATTTTTGCATTTTGTGTCATCTTGAAAGAGTAAGAGAATCCCCGTATTGATAGTTGTCAGTGAAAACTCAGCGAAAACACAAATTGTTGGTCCGAACGACTTACGTTCCACAACATACAAATGTGTTTTCAAAATGTTTTCAATGTCGGTCCGAACATAGTAT
>JBAWJQ010000701.1:0-71101 GCA_037783105.1 Bactrocera zonata | reverse complement strand
TATGGCTGACTGGTTGGTTAGTCATTCGAGCGCACAGGCGATCGCATAGCCACTATAAAAACGTGACGATACAACAGCCGCGTGTCTTATACACCTTACACCGCACACAAATAGCATAAAGCAAGAGAAAATGAAAATTGCAGTCATTCAGCAGTGTTTGTACTGTGTTTAATGAGTCGACAAGATGGGTTGGGTTGGTCGCAGTTTTTGTTATACGTACGATTTCATTACATTTAACGCCCTGTCAGTGTGTAACTTTTACATATACATATGTACATAAGTTAACAATTGTACATTTATTTACATTTTCCAAATAACGTAAATATTAAAAAAAAAAATCATACTGTTATAGCCTTTTTATTAAGTAGAAAGAAGTTCTAGCTGGACAGGAGTAACTTAAAATAGAACCACGCTGCACACTATAATACGAATGACAAAAAACAAAAATAAATGACATAATAAAACAACAATGCATTTAATGTCATCGAAAGCGCACTGACGGCTAGTCGTGTGAAGATTTGTGGTGAATTAAAAGCGAATTAAGTGTCTGTAATGCAATTATGCTATTGTTGTTGTTTTGATATTGCATTGCTTTGAAATATGATGCACTTGCTAATTGTAAATAACTGAGTTTAGAGTTAAGAGGAATTACAGTAGGATTTTAAAATCAAAACGTTTACGAAACAGTAAATTTGGCATTAAATACTAAGCTTGAAAAGAGTTGTATTTCAAAAGACTAGGTGTTGTAAATTTCATTTTCCTTTCCAATATCTAAGCATGGTTAGCATTTCTCGTTATATAAGAAAACAGGCACCGTGCCTGGCCAGTGTTTAAGAGACTCTCAATCCGCAATATGATTTGATTTGGAAATTACAAGTTAACTACAGGGGAGCCGACTCAGCATAAGTAAAGCAGCACCGTGCCTGGCTAGTGGCAGGATATGATTTGATATGGAAGTTACAAGGTGACTTCAGAGAAAGCGGAAACGAAAAGAAATTGTAAATTTCGTTCAGTTTGTATGACAATTATTAGTTCCGACAAATGCGCAGCTTCTTGGGGAGAAAATGATGAAAAATATATACAGACAAACAGGCGGACATGGTTAAACCCACTTGACTCGCGGATTATTGAAATATAAATTTTATAGGGACTCCGACCTTTACTTCTGGGTCGTCACCACAATACTTCTGGTTAAGTCACCACAATATAAATAAAGTATTGGTAATTTCCTACATATTTGCTCGATTACTCATATTGCACTATAGTTTTCTGAGCTTTGATAAATGCTAAGTATATATGCATTTACATATATGTATATTTAATTACACACTTGATCCAATCACATAAGCTAGTCTATTTATAAAAAATTATTTCTCTTTCAATTTCGCATACTTGGTCCGTAGAAATAAAAAAAAGGAAATCTACGCAGACCTTTATTAAAAATGTGCATATTATTATTTGCGGCCAGCTGTTGAAGCATATTAAATTCAAGAGCGACTGTAGGCACGAAGTCACACATCAGTCAGAAATTTTTAATTCATAAGAGTTCCAATATAAACAACGCTCCGAACCAATGAAATTTTCGCTTTCGCAAACACAAACGATAAGAAATTGTAGTCATACTGCGTGCATTGCATTTCAATCACAGCAAAATATTTTGCGTGCCAACAACACACTTATCATAAGCGCTTTCTATACAAAAAGAAATTATTTCAAGCAAAGCCATTACAAGTCAAACTCAAACACAATTGGCTGGGAGAAGAGAGCACACGTCCTAAAAGCTGGCGGGGAGGGAGTATACAAGCAAATCGATCTGTAACGCGAACCGCTAGGTTGATTGTAAAATGAATAACACTCGTAACAGCATTGACGATATAATTTACACGATTTACATATACAAATACAAACGCTTTGAGGGAAAATAGTCACAGCAAAACGAAACAATGGAAACATTGCATTTCCAGCGGCAGTGTTCGTTGGAGGGCACTTGAAATGCGCTTCAAGGCAGATAAGAATGCATAACGGCGTTACTGTCTGCTCGTACTTCTGTACGCCTGTAGGTTAATTCAACATTACAATTCAGCATACTGAATTAATAATTCAACAATTCTCACTCGCTCAAATGGTTTCATATTGGCATGCCACAATTTAAAAACAGACAGACCGTCAGCCAGCGACGGTGCCGCCAGTGCTGCACTTACAGCAACTTTTACACTTAGGGAGTCCATTTGTATGCTTTACGAGTACTTATTGTTTGATTTTTTGCGCTCTGGCACTGCTTGGCGTTCGTGGGTGTTGCAGTAGCGTTCTAATTCGACGTACTGTTTGCTACTACACGCTTTTTGTGCACAACACTCGTCCCCGGAACGTACACTTACGTGTTGTTGTTTTGGAAGAGCGACGATTTTTTTCTTTTATTTTTTATTAATGTGTTCTTTACATTTTCCCCTCGTTGCTGTTGTCATAAAGGTGATTGAACTGTCTACCACTTGTCAAACGGATATGTTCGAGTTTGTTTGAGCTGACTGACTTTTGAAGACAAGTCTGTTATAATATGGCATATTGCATGCAAATTAAAGTTCTGGCCGTAGTGGCGTAATTGTGCATAATTAAGATTAATTTAGAATTTCTAAAACGAATTAAACTAAAATTAGAGACCATCAATAGATTCCAATATAAAGACATTTTGGAGAACACAATGATGCTGCCATATGCTAAGGAAAGTATGCCACTAATATGAAAAATTCTGGAGTGTAGCGATCCTAAAAAAACTTTGAGTTGGCAAGAGCTTGGTTTCAGAACAATGATGTGTGTTAGTCCCTCGACTTCAATCCAATTGAAAGGCTTAGGGAGGAGCTGTAAATATGGATCATTATAAAATAAGGTGCAGTTATGAAATTTCGTTCAAAAACCATGGTGTGATGGTCCAATTGATAAAGTAACTGAAAATAGGGCTGATGTACTATATACGGATGAAAATAAACAAAAATCAAATAGGGCACAGAAAACTCCTAACTAATACATTTTTTCAGCCACACATTTCTCATGTGTCTTCCTCACCTATTTGTTTCTTTGTTTAGTTAATGTAAACAGACAATTTTGTTGTATGGCTTTTAAGCATTAATATGTTAAACAACAGAAAAGTATATTGTGTGTTTTGTGGAGACCATAATATACTCTTACTATACATTATCTACTTTGGAGCTATTAGCAATGAGTTTCACACTTTATCTTGACGCTGTAGAAACATTGATGTTTGCATACATACAATCCATATCTAGGTAGTTCAATTGATAAAAGTCATCTAACAAACAAATAAAGACTTTTTTTAATATATTAAATTTGAGACAGGTTTCGAGACAATACTTAGCGTACACTAAAAAAAGAACATCAAAAATATTCTTTGCGATGTAAACATTATCTGAACTCTTTAATTTTAATTAGCTTTTACGAGCTTTGAAATTGAGCTGGTATGTGTATGAACAAAAAGCCGGTTTTTTATATTGTAGTAAATATTTGTTTTCGCAAAACAAAATGTACATAGTGACTAATGCTAACAACAATTCCTCCTTTGATTCTGCTTACTCAAAAAATCCTCACTACCACCAATACAAATAAAAAAACAAGTTGCAAAAAGGATAAAAGGTGTTGGGAGATAAAATGCGCAATTTGCACTAAAGAAACACCCCCGACAATTTAGGCTGCTCGTGTTTTTTGAGTTCAATTGACTTTGTGCTGAAGTTATCAAAGGGTTGCAGTTTATAGGTAGGGGGGGCTTTGTGCATTCTGATTATTACACTCATGACTAATTTCTGGGATATAAGTTGCCCCTTTCAGTGCAAATATTTGATTTTTCTGACTTTGATAACATTGTTATATGTACAATTATTCTCTGGAATACATATCAATATACTACAGCTGCATATGTTAATAAAGTATGTGAATTCTAAGCAGGGGTTTGAGCAACACAAATTCAATTTTTGTGATAGGATCGCTTTATTTGTGAGAAATTTCAAAGCACATTGTATATTTTTTTATATTTCACTCATTTAATAATGATATACAATATTTGTAGCAATGCTCAGTCAAAAAGGAGAAACAAACCCGCAAAACCAGAAAAAGGCATGGGAAGACGCAGGCAGGAAGGAAACAAGCAAACAGGCACACATGCTGTAAGGTAATGAAGCAAACTGCTCTCAGAATGACCTGCTGCAACGACAACCGCGCCCTTGAATGACTGTTTCATTTATGTGCAGCTCTCGTACAGCGAATTTATAAATAAAACTCAATATAGAAACAAATTGAACAAAAAATGGTGCTATAAGCACGTATAGACTGGAGATTTAGAAAAATTTGTGGAATTTCTAAGGTTTAATTACTGAACTTACCGATTTTGTGTCTGACATTTTGTCTTTTTGCTGTTGTCCTGTATTCTTCTTTTACTTAAGCAGCAACTTTGTTCAATTATGGATTTAATAATTCGTTTTACTTTTGTTTGTTCACTTCTAGTTATGGTATATTGCTTCGGTTGAGAAAAGAAACAAAACTTGTAATAAACGCTATAAATTAATACAGCGTATAATCAACGCACCCAACACAACACGAAAAAAACAATAATCAAATTTCACATACGTAGCTTTGCGGTTTCTGCAGCAAAATTCGGTTAGCGGCGACGTCAACGTCGATGACAGCAAATTTTCTTGCGAAGCAGACAAAATAAAAGGAGCAAGAACAGCACGTTGCGTCAATTCACAGTGTACGTGGAAGCAGAGCTGTTGATTCGCGTCGTTCTTGTATTTGTTGCAGCTGCTAACGAAGTTTCGCTGCCTTATCTCGCTTACATATATACCAATATTTTTACTTTAATACTTCTTACAACTTTCACAATGGCTTTTTCTTTTTCTGTTGTTTAATATCACAATTTAGGTGTGCGTGCGCAAAATATTAATGGAGTGCAAATCATGAACACAAACTGTTTTTATTGCACATCAAGTGTAGCGCACTGGAAGCACAACAAGCAAATTTACACCAAATGCACTTAATCCAAGAAGGAACAGCAGCGATAATTACAGCTAAACGTACACACATTCACATATCAAAAACGATTAAAATACTTAAAAATCACCGGCGAAACTCCTAAACGGTTGCATTTCAACTGATTCAAACTGACAACAGGAATAAAGGGATGTTCAACTTATTCCAGTGTGAGAGCGCCTCAAAATAAGCGTTTTTTATAACATTTTCCATTATGGCCAGATTGAACAAAATAATAATTTTTGGGCATTTATCAACCCAACACCCAACATTTAGTACGAACAATTATTACTAAATAGTGGTTATTTATTATATGGAGAAACTATTTAAATATTTTTAAAGTATATTAGAACAACTGACTTTTGACCTTTCAATACCCAATAAATGGATTTAAACTTGTTAGCTCTCAATCATTAAATGTTTTTAATCATTTTCTATTGAAAATAATGCTTCAAATTACAAAACGTTTCATCAAAAACCTTTAAATTTTACAAATTTATTTAATTTTCATTGTTTTAGATTTTTTATAAGTGGTCTTGAACGATGCAACAAATCCCTCCGTTTACATATTTTTTGGTAAGATTTCAATCTGGCCATCGCCCGTTTCCAATTGATAAACGTCAAAACCTACTGAACTCGATTAGCTGTCAAAGTTCAGTAGGTTTTGACATTTGGCAATTGCTCTCTCACTTCCAGTGAGAGAGGAGTTAAACATCTCTTTATCTCTGCTGACAAACTGACTTTTGCGTCTTTTGCATCGTACACTGAACGCTCGTGAATACTTCGAAAGTTTCGTGAAAACGAAAATGAAGTGAAATGATGTCGAGGTTACCAGAAACTTTAAAATGCAATTGCAAAAAAGCATGTACAAAATTTATTTAAATTTTTACAAGAATTTTAGTCATGATTTATCAATTAATTATTTCCGAATTACAATATATTTATTGACAAACTACAGCAAAATTATATTACTTAACTTTATTTCCTTATTAAGTAAAGACATGTAAGAAAAAGTGGCCATAAACACATAAAAATTAAGGAAGAAGGCGTATTATTTTCTAATATACTGTTAAAATTATTAAACCATTTTGTAAAAGTTTCCATTATGTTGTTGAAAATAGTTATTTGTTGTAAACTAAATTATTCAAATTGTAGAAAAAATATTTATTAATTCTGTAAATAAAAATATACAAAATTTTAATTTTATCATTGTGACTGTGAAAACAGCTGTTTTCGTTTTGTTTATAGTATAGGTGTACGCTGTTTTATTTTTATTGTTATGTGATTTGTTTTCTGCTAGTACATTGAACCTTTTTATCTAAAAAAAACTGGAATAACATGCGTTTCAGTCAAATATTACGCTTTCATTTATCCAACAATAAATGGGCCGCGAAACAACAGTATGTGCCTAAACATAATCCGGTGTTGGAGGAGGATATCAAACGCCTACAGGATTTCTTGATGTCTAAGTCCAATATAGTAGTGTTAACTGGCGCTGGAATATCAACAGAGTCTGGTATGCATTAAAACTATGCACAGAAAGCTTGATTGATCTAAAAACCCAACTTATAAGTGTAATCACCGACAGGCATACCTGACTACCGCTCTGAGGGCGTAGGACTTTATGCACGCACTAATCACAAACCCATACAACACATGGAATTTGTACGCTTTGCTAACGTACGTCAACGTTATTGGGCACGGAATTTTGTTGGTTGGCCAAGCTTTTCGGCTACAGAGCCCAATCATACACATCATGCAGTGGCACGCTTCGAACGCGAAGGTCGCATACAATCGGTTGTAACGCAGAATGTCGACCGATTACACACGAAGGCAGGCAGCAAGAATGTAATCGAATTACATGGTAGTGGTTATGTGGTGAAATGTTTATCATGCGAATATCGCATTGATCGGCATGAGTTCCAGGATATATTAAACAGTTTAAATCCTGAATTTCGTGATGCACCAGATATGATACGCCCAGATGGTGATGTGGAAATACCTGCCGAGTACGTTGCCAACTTTCGCATACCACCATGCCCGGAGTGCAACGGACATCTGAAACCCGAGATTGTGTTCTTTGGAGATAATGTGCCAAAGTCACGTGTGGAGAAGATCGCGAAAATGATTTACAATAGCGATGGGTTGTTAGTGCTCGGTTCCAGTTTACTTGTGTTTTCAGGATATCGTATGGTATTGCAAACGAAGGACCTTAATCTGCCAGTTGCAATTGTAAATATTGGCGAGACGCGCGCTGATCACTTGGCGGACTTAAAGCTGTCTGCTAAATGTGGTGATGTGTTACCAAAGTTGTTTAACTTTAAAAAATAAATGTTTATTATTTTACTGTAAAAAAATGTATATAACATAGAACAAGTGCATTATTAATAAATAATATTTCTGTCAAAATTTATGTAGTTTCTTTATTAAAATATCAATTTTACGTTTTTCACATAATTAAAAAATAGCAAATATTGAGAATATATTAAAAAGGGACTTACTCCTCGACCTCTTTATCTTCGTTCATATACACGCTTTGATTACGTCTTTTAAATTTTTTTATCGGTGGTTTCGCACTCAAAACATTCGTCTCCTCATCAACTTCGTTTGTTGTTTCCACTCCCAATGGAAGCACCTTTTCTGTTTCATCCCCAGAGCTATTATCAATATGAATTTCATCGGAGTTTTTCACTTCAAGCTCCCTTTCCACACCTTCCACTTCAGCTATGGGTTTTGGCAAATTTAGACCCATGCTACTCTTCCGTTTAAAAGGACTTATCTGCCGTGGCGATAACGCATCGCCTGTGCTACCTGACATATTCAAGCTGGAGTGTTCCGTTTGCAAGGATGTAGCGGAATCATTGAACTCTGTGTCTGTGCTTTCATTCAGTGTAGCCGAGTAGTTCAGTTCGTGTCCGCCAATTATTAATGCTAGGCTGACAGGATCGTCAATACCTAACGCATCGCAAAACTGCTGGGACTGTGGGTTAATTTGGGCTTTCGGTTGCGGTACGTGTCCATTATTATCTTCACTAGGGTTGTAAGCTTCAACAGTGCGGGTGAAGTTTTTTGGCACCTCCAGGTCAGCGGCAAATTTATTGCGTACGTGTTCCATTTCATCAACGGTGGGTGTAAAATTGTAACGCTCAGTGCTGGCTGCATTTTGTGGACCCGGTAGATAGTATTTGGATGCTTTAACATTTGTCAAATGATTCGTCAAGTAAAGTATTGTTAACCACTCAAGATCATATTCCATACGAATTTCTCCTTCAGAAAATTGTGACGTTTCAATGTCGAGCAACTGCAGGAATCGTCGTTTGGGCAAACATTTGTCTAAAGCTAAAAATTTAGTTATATTTTCGTCCTTGTTCTCGCCAACTTCTTTTTGCTTCAAGTCTCCTTCTTCGCAATTTCTTGCATCAGTTTCTAAACTGTTATCATCCACTTCATCATGTGGTACAACTGCGGCGAATTTACAATGTAAATGTGCGGCGAACCAGTACTTGGGTTTTAACATTTTTAGTAGATCCTCACAAGGTCTACTTCCCAGTTGACCTCTATCCATTTCATCGCGAAAGTGTGGTTTGAAACGTGCCAATTGAGATTTATTGCCGTAATTGTATATACCACGCGGCCAATCGTGTGACATAAATATATCTGTTTCACCAGATAATTGCTTTAAACGAAACACTTCCAGCTGTCGCACATGGTAAACACTGGTGCGTGTGGCGTCTGTGTAAGGTGCATATTCAAAGCGTCCACGTAAATAGTCATGACCTTTGTAGATACCTGACAAGCCTGCTATGCGTACGCCATTAACTTTCACAACTCCCGCATAGCCTAGATAGTATATATTAGGCGCTACCCAACCACCGTACGGTAGTTCTTGTAGATAATTGGAGGCTTCATGATTACCCCCTATAAAAATCGTTAGTATAGGCGCCACTAGTTCACCGCTGTAGTATCTAAAAATAAGAATAGTTAAGTGATATGTTGCAAATTTTGCACGGTTACGACTAACTTGTAAAAGGTACACATATCCAAGTACTTTTGCGGCACAGCCATCGTCTGCAAATCTTCGAGATTACGGGTAGCCTGAAAATCACCACAGCAAAGCAACAAGTCCACTTTAAAGCCCTCTTCATTTTCAATGCTTTGAATGGTTTCATAGATCTTTTCCAGCTCGCCATGAGCACAGCCCTCTACTGCAACTTTCATTTTTTTTAAGTTTTAACAAACAAGTACTAAGTTAGGCACATTTAAATGCTATTAATATATGTTTATGGGTATTTTTGCTTTAACAAAATATATCAACAATAATTGTTTACACTTCACCGGCCCTTCTTCCAAAGAACAATAGAAAATATAAAAATATTATTGCCAGATTACACACTTTTATCATAAAGTTCACAATGAACACTGAGCAGGTATTTTTATTTACAAAAGCTGTGACTGAACGTGCTTAGCGAAATATCTGTACGCGACTGATATTGAACACTTGTCTTGCCATCTGTTCGAGGAAAGCCGGTTAGATAGATGTGATCGAGATTAGGAGAACTAAATATTACTAAAATATAAAAAAATTTAAATTTGGTGAAAACATGAACTTTCCACGTCTCATGTTTGCTAGATGTGCTGGTGCCACAGCTTTAACACAGAGGACAATAAGTGTCTTATATCGTCAAATAAGCATTGGCAACACATACCGTGCCGCTCAGAAATCTCTGACGCAATTTGATCCAAAGCTGAAACGAATCGATCTAAAGTTTTCACCGCCATTGGCGCATTGCCGCAAAGTCGCACAACAAGTCAGTGTTGGTGCATCGGTTGCACAAGTTTTAAAGAAACGCACTTTACGCAAAAAATGGGACGACCACGGTTTCGAAAATCTGTCTGCGGAAGGATTTTTCAATGTATCGGCTTTTACGACTGCCGAAGAATATGATATGGAAGCACTAATGAAGGGCCTAAACGAACAAAATTTGTACACTGTTAAAAAATATTTTTCTACAGATAATCTGGGCGTGGAACAAAATGTGCTTTATGCTACAGCGAAATATCCTGTGGGAAAGGAAACGCGTGATATTATTTTCTTCCGTGAAGGTTCAGTAGTATTGTGGAATTTCAATGAAATCGAAACAAATAATCTATTATCATTTTTACGTCCATACGAAAAGGATCCATACTTAAGTCCGTTAGTGCGTGGCGAAAGCGAGGTGATGCCTTACATGTACATTCCATCATCTGCCATTGATGTTGAAGGTGATTTGGTGTCCGCATCAGATACAGAGGTGGCACGCGCTTTTTTCAATAATGGAAAATTTTTTCTTACCTCCGACGGTGATAATTTTCTGCAAAAGTATACATTCTCCAATGCAATGGCTACTTCAATAAAGCTAGGGATGTGGGAGGCCATGCTCGACCGTTATATAGATTCCATTGAATATCTCACCGATGATCTAAAACGGGGGCGACGCATACGAATGTCACGAGCTGAGGTATTACGAAAAACAGGTGAGCTATTCGCATTGAGGCACGAGATAAACTTGGCGTCCGATTTGCTAGATACCCCAGACTTCTACTGGGATCGCGAAGAGTTGGAGGCCTTATATTTGCAAGTTTGCTCTTACTTCAGTATTTCACGACGAACAAAGGTGATGAATGAGAAGATAAACCATTGCGTGGAATTAGCAGAACTGATCTCGCACAATTTGGATGAGGCACATCACACTCGGTTGGAATGGATGATTATTATATTGATTATGGTAGAAGTAGGATTTGAAATTGTGCATTATATGGACCGTTTCTATAACAAAGATGAAGAGAATACTGCTTTGGCACATTGATAACAACGAGTATCATAAAACGCATTTAAAACAAAAAAAATACCTGTTGATAACTTTCTGTTAGCCAAATAAAGTTCGATTTACGTTTTACAAATTTGTTTTGTCCAGCGCACTTACCGTGTGAGATTTCTAAACAATTATCTGCCAATATAGTATAGAAAATTTGTATAAAATAAAAAACAATTTTAAATTTTAGCTTTTGTTTTATCATTCACAATACAATTAGTTACTCAATTGAACACACTTCTGTGAAGTCAAAAGCGTGCAGTATGTTTATTGGTTCATAAGAATCAGCTGTTTTCATGCTCGGCTCGTGCAAGTGATAGCATCTGAAAAACTTTTATAAAAATGCAATTAACTTTAATTAACTTCTTCAAAAAAACCGTGCCTGGTCACATTTTTCGAGGTAAGCGCCGACTTATAAAACCGGTGAGCAAACGCGCAATTGAAACACTCCGTCGTGATTACGAAAGGCAGGAGCAAAATATGTTATGGTTGCGACACCCTTACTTAACGGTGGTAAGTATAATTAATTTTTAATTTAATTTTTTTTTTTTGAAAATAATTTTGTTTTTACGCAGGAGGAATCATCGGGTCATGCCAAAGAATTGGGAAAGACCGAAGCTAAGTTGGCAATGTGGAACGACCGACGCACACTAACCAAAATGAAACCACACATAACCATTGAGGAGAGACTTGCACATTTGAAAGTAAAAGAAGCCTGGGATTAAAATTATGAATTATAAATTACTATATTAAATAAAACATTAAAAAAAAATCTCTTAAATGACGCACGTTATGGAATACCGTTTTACATCTGCAAGTTATTTCTTATATTAACTCGGCACACCGTGAATTTGTTTTTCCTTGTTTATTAATAAATTGTTTAATACATAATATATTTCATATACGATTTACTTATACTCTATAAGATACAAATATCTCTTTATTCTTTTGCTTCTCTTCAAAGATATACTTCGCTTTTAACTATAAACTACATTGCGCAACGCGTAACATTTTTCATTTATCTTTAAAATAGAGTTTTTACTGTAGTAGTATTAACGAAATTTGGGAAAACAATGATGATTTTAAAAAAATGTTAATAATATTGAAAAATATAGGGCGTATATAAGTATAAGGGCATATTATAATGTAAGCAGTATATTATAATTGGTGATACGAGGACAATAACAAAAAACATATTTTTTTCTCTTGTGAGTTTGTGTGCTTTTATGCGTGCCTCGCCAAAATGATAACTAAATCGTAGGCCCAGGAAATAGTTTGTTATAAATATTGTTAGAATTGTTAGGATTACAGCCAACCAACAAAAAGCACTGCTGTTTAGCAATTCGCTTTTAAAGTGACGGCTTTAAGCACTTGCAACACTAATTGTTTGTCTGTTCCTTTAGCGTAGATATTTCTCAATCCGCAATTAGCGGTGTGGCAGTTTCTCGCTTCTTCGTTTCCACGCCACTGGATTCCGATTTCGTAGGCGCAACATCGACATCTACCTCGGTGGGTGCCAGCGACACATTGGTCATACCCTCTTCGTCCGGTGTCGCATCCATTGCCGGCGTTTGTATCGGTTGGGTTTCGGCTGCAAGAAAATCAACCGCCTCAGGCTGTGACGCTGTTGCTGTTGCTGCTGTTGCAGACACTGGCGGTAATGGTGGTGGTGTAGTGGAAAGCATAACCGGTGAAGTGTTAGTAGCGGCAGCACCATCACCAATGCCGCGCTCTACTGGCGGTGGTGTTGTTGGTGATGTGGGCAAAGAGTCTACTTGTTGACTGAATTCTTGATTAGGACTCTCGCGTGTGAACAAACCCATTTTGGATTCGGGCGCTGCACCTGTAGCGCTTGAATCACTGTCTATGCCAGTGCCAACGGTACTACTGCCAACACTCGTCATTGTGGGTGCAGCAGGACCACTAGCTAAATGTGCCGAAGCATGCTGCGGATGATGTGCATGCACCATACTAGTATGCTGTTGCTGTCCTTGGTTGTGGTAGCGTGGTATATCCGCTTTACGCCAAAGCGTTATCTCCTGTTGTTTAAAATATCGACGATCCTCCGTGTCCATCAACACCAAATTTAGGAAGTACTTTACCGAGAATTTCTTGTTTATGTCACGCATAGTGGGCGTTAAATTGTAACCAGCAAGAAATACACGTATTGGTATGCTCTCACCTTTTACTGGTGCACCATCCATGATTTCGTACTTGGCGATTGTCTCATTCTCAGTGAACATATTCGGACCCGTGCCAGTTGATTCGCGTTTAATAATTGCAATTTCCATGTGTTTAATTTTTATGCGCACTAATAAGAAATATATCTTACCAATTATTGTATCTTTCAGATGGTATTTACTCTTATTGTATTCGAACTCAATGTGTAGGCAATCTTCGATACCTACTTCCATTTTAATAGGACTGTTTAATTCGGGATAACTGCAAAGCGTATGTACAGCAATGTCCACTTCACGTGTAATATCACTTATGCGACGCACAATAGTTGCACGCAAGAAATAACGTAAACGTACATTTGAACCAGCATAAACTTCAAATTGTTTTTCAACATTTTGAAAATCAAATGGATAACTGTGGTTTTGTATAAGATCACCAGGACGTGCTAACGCTTTGGTGATACATTTGAATTCGTGGTGATTCCCACGATCGTAAAACAACTCGATCTGACCAATAAATTCAATTTTAATTCCTTGGTGTTCCAATTTACTGCCAGGTTTCTTCAGTGTCACATTCACCTGCGTTTAAGAGAGATTATCTATTAGTGATAACATAGTTAAAAGTAAACATATCTGCAAATATCCAACTAAAAACTATATCAAACGATGTTCCCCTATTATTGCAAGAATGAACGACAATCTTAAACGAACAAAATTTACATACAAATATTCTAAACATGCACTATTGTCTTATTTACGTTACATCGGCCAATACGATAAAATTATGCCAATTAAAACAATTGTTCCATTCCAATTGGATTCTAATAGAAGTCATAACAAACAAGTGGCCCAGCAAAGCAACGAAATGGACAGCCGTAGCCAACTCAGCTGTTGGCTGCTGTCAGTGTTGCATCGTCACAAGTGCCCCGCCAATCACTTATTGCATACACGCCCCCTTCTATCTAACATCATAACTTCACATAATTCTTTTGTAAATATTTTTTTATAGTTTAGTGCACATGCCTTGCCCGACACCGTTTCGCCATCGTAGTACAGCAACATTTTTTCAATTTTTCCATCTTCTAACTTGACCTCGGCAGTTTTCCTGTTTTCCGCACCGTCAAAAACGATATCGATCTCGGCCGACTGGCCAAATCCGAGAAAGTTCATCGCTGCTGTCTGCTGCTTATAAGGTTGCACTCACGGCCAAATAACGATGTTATCGCTGTTTATTTGTGCTTTGGAATGTTTTGCAAACTTTAGAAAGAAATCACACACGTATAATAGGAAAACAAAAAATTATTGGGCGTTTGATCAACAGCAGAAAAGAAATCCAACTTCGTTGCGTTTGGTTAGTTGTGAATTTAGATAACTTTTGACAGCAAGTGTTGTCAGTGTTGGGCATTTTTATGTGGGACAAATTCATACCTGTTATTGTTTCAAAAATTTATAAACTTTATGGATATTTTTATTCTACATTATTAAATTTTATCTTAATATGTTTTGTGAAATAGGAATTTACTGCTATAATTTTTAAATAAATTTTCGTATAAACAAATATGTTTGCGGCTGTGCATATTATTAACGACAGGTAATACAGGGTGAACCAAAATAATGAAAAATTAACAAATAAGTTCTTTTCAATATATGTACGTATGTACATATCCCGATCGTCTAATTTCGAACCCTTTTCATCTAATATCTAAATTATCTTATGCATTGTCTAAAATGCCCAAGGTGCGGATACTGCCACATTTTCATACCTACATCTCCTAACATGTTTATTGGAACTTTCTATACCATCATCGAGTGGTTAGCTGTTACTTTTGTGCCTGCAGCAGCATTAAACATTCCCCTAAATTATTTCAGAGTCTTCTTCTCTTCCACTTCTGACGAGTTATAATCTAACTCAGCAGTCTTTTCATACATACTGTTACGAATTTACTCTTGCTAGTTTACTTTGTTAGGTTCGTATCTCTGGATTGACAAATAAAATCAACACTGTTTAATTTAATTCAACAACTCTTTATTTCACAACTCGTCTACACTATAGCAGTTTACTCTTAGCACTGATTGATTACGTTGGCGCTGCCACGGCTTATATAGCCACGCACTTCTCGCTAGATGTCGATGTGTCCTTCTAGAATATTGCGTCTAGAAACCACCAGAACATACTGCTATACGGCGCCAGATGTAGCTATTGCTTCGACAAACAAACAGCCGCGGCGCCAGATGTCTACAATAAGACAAATGCTATTCCATATACCTACAGCTATTGTTCATAATAATGGATGCATATAGCAATACAAATACAACTTAATACTACTTTTGTAACACTGCCCTCCACTAAAGCCTAATCGTCCCGATTAGGCACAAATCCTCTTGAACCAAATGGGGCGAGCCTCTCCAAATGTACTACTTTCATTTTACATCGTGCTTTTCCATTCCTTTGTATGCGGTATACCACGTCATTAAGTCGTTTTATCACCATATAGGGTCCTTCCCAGGCTGACTGCAGTTTCGGGGACAAGCCTTTCTTTCGAAGTGGATTGTACAATAGGACCAGATCACCTTCTTCAAAACCTTTTGAATTTGCCGCTTGATCGAACCGGTCCTTCATCTTATTGCTCATCAGATGCGTATGCTGTCTTACCATTAGGTGCAATTCATTCATTTCTTCCTTTAAGGCAGAACAATAATCTCCATCATTTCTTACAGCTGTAGGATTCGTTCCAAACTTAAGATCAGCGGGGAGTCGCAGATCAGATCCGAAAATAATCTTTGCTGGCGTGTAACCAGTTGTCTCGTGCTTCGCTGAACGATACGCCAGCAGGAACATCTGGATGCACTTGTCCCAATTCCGTTGATCTTTATCAACGATTTTCCGCAGATGTTCTTCGAGCGTTCGGTTGAATCTCTCCACCATTCCATCTGATTGTGGATGTAACGCTGTCGTCCGTGTCTTGTGGATGCCCAATAATGTACAGACTTCTTGGAAAATGGAAGATTCGAAATTCCTGCCTTGATCTGAGTGTAATTCGACGGGCACTCCGAACCTTGTTATCCAATTTTCTACAAACGCTTCGGCTACTGTCTTCGCTTCCTGGTTTGGTAAGGCATATACTTCTGGCCATTTACTGAAATAGTCCATGACAACCAGTAGATATTTGTTTCCGGCCGTACTGGTTGGGAACGGACCTGCAACATCCATTGCGACTCTTTCAAATGGCGATCCCACGTTGTACTGTTGTAGCCTACCGCGACTTTTGGCTTTAGGACCTTTAGCTGCCATGCACTCTACGCAATTACTTATCCATTCTGCTATGGAATCTCGACAACCGATCCAGTAGAACCGTTGTTTAATCTTCTCTATAGTTTTTGTAATTCCAAGGTGCCCTCCACTAGGTCCATTGTGATATTCTTTCAATACTTTTGGGATCATGGACTTCGGTACTATGATCAGCAGACGAGACTGTTTGCCATCTTCGCTTTCCCAGGTACGATGAAGGTATCCATTAACGAGGTTTATGCTGTTCCATTGGGCCCAATATGCTTTTGCAGTTGGACTCTCGCTACTTATTTGTTCCTTTGGTGGTCGTACCCCATTTTCTTTGGCCATTATCAGCTTTGCAAGATCAGGGTCCTCCAGCTGATTGATTCTGATGCGGTGAGGAGTCCAATCATCTTCAGGTTCTATATTCAGTAATCGCACGTCGATTATACCTTCTTTTCCTTCTGATTTGGAGCAATGTTTACATTCCAGTGGACAAGGGCGATGTGATAATGCATCCGCATTTTTGTGGTGAATCCTCTTTCGGTGTTCTGTTGGTTGTTTCCATTTTGATGGGTTTACTTTTATCTTGCAATTTCGGGCAAAGTGACCCGCTTTTCTACAGTTGAAACACCTGCCTGTTGTATTTACTCGCTGTGCAGCAATTGTCTTCAGAGTCTTCAATATTTCTTCCATCAGTGCCGGTTGTTCCATTTCAACCCTTTGTACTTTGGGTGCTGGTTTACTTAGTAGGGAAGCTGTTTCCTGTGTGAGGGCGTGCGAAACCGTTTCAGCAAACGTTCTTTTTTGGCATTGCATATGTGGCGCGTTTGGTGTCCACATCACGAATTCCATTTATGAAACATTGAATTTTTACCCTCTCAATGTAATCCACAGGTGCATCTGCATTTGCCAAATGAGCCAGTCGTTCTATTTCAGTTGCGAACTCTTGCAATGACTCGTTCATTTTCTGACCCCTATTTTGCAGTTCGATCTGGTATATTTGTTTCCGGTGCTCACTACCATATCGTCTTTCTATCGCACTCATCAATGCCTCATAGTTGTCCCGTTCACAGTCTGGAATAGTCTGAAGGATTTCTGCCGCAGGTCCTTTCAATGATACAAACAAGGACGCCACTTTGTCCGCTTCATTCCAGTTATTGGCCATTGCTGTCTTTTCAAACTGAAGTTTGAAAATTTGAAATGGAATACTTCCATCGAATGTGGGTGCCTTCAATCTTGGATTATTTGTTGATGGTGCAGGGCCATGCAGTTGCAGTTCTCGCATCCGATTACTCAAATGAAGAACTTCTGATTTCAAATTTTCTTCGTCATTTTTTAACGTGCTTAATTCGTCTTCCAATTTTGAAACTTTCTGTTGCACTTGTGTATTACTTTCTGTAATCTGTTGTACCAAACGCTTTTCTAACTGCGTATTATTTTCAGTTATTTGTTGTGTAAGGCGAGACTCTAACTGTGATGTATTTTCAGCTATTTGCGTTATTTGCTGTGCCAGACGATTTTCTGCCTGCACTGCATTTTCTGCATTTTCGGCTATTTGCTGTGCCAGACGATTTTCTGTTTGCACTGCATTTTCTGCCATTTGCTGTGCCAGACGATTTTCTGTATGCACTACATTTTCTGCCATTTGCTTAATAGCCATTAACAACGTGTTCATGTCTACACTTGATGATGTTCGTTGTTCTTCTACTTTCTCTTCTACCTTTGTAGAAGTTTCTGGCCCAACAAATTCGAACTCGTCCACATTAATTCCATCCGCTTCCATTGCTTCACGTAATCGTGCCTGCAGATCCGCCTTTTGCCCGCTTATCGGCAAATTACGCTCCTCCAGTTCCTTTTTTAATTGCTGAATTCTCAATTCTCCGAATTTAACCATCTTGAATTTGGATTATTTGACAATCCCACTTCTGACACCAATTGTTACGAATTTACTCTTGCTAGTTTACTTTGTTAGGTTCGTATCTCTGGATTGACAAATAAAATCAACACTGTTTAATTTAATTCAACAACTCTTTATTTCACAACTCGTCTACACTATAGCAGTTTACTCTTAGCACTGATTGATTACGTTGGCGCTGCCACGGCTTATATAGCCACGCACTTCTCGCTAGATGTCGATGTGTCCTTCTAGAATATTGCGTCTAGAAACCACCAGAACATACTGCTATACGGCGCCAGATGTAGCTATTGCTTCGACAAACAAACAGCCGCGGCGCCAGATGTCTACAATAAGACAAATGCTATTCCATATACCTACAGCTATTGTTCATAATAATGGATGCATATAGCAATACAAATACAACTTAATACTACTTTTGTAACAATACATACTGTTACGAATTTACTCTTGCTAGTTTACTTTGTTAGGTTCGTATCTCTGGATTGACAAATAAAATCAACACTGTTTAATTTAATTCAACAACTCTTTATTTCACAACTCGTCTACACTATAGCAGTTTACTCTTAGCACTGATTGATTACGTTGGCGCTGCCACGGCTTATATAGCCACGCACTTCTCGCTAGATGCCGATGTGTCCTTCTAGAATATTGCGTCTAGAAACCACCAGAACATACTGCTATACGGCGCCAGATGTAGCTATTGCTTCGACAAACAAACAGCCGCGGCGCCAGATGTCTACAATAAGACAAATGCTATTCCATATACCTACAGCTATTGTTCATAATAATGGATGCATATAGCAATACAAATACAACTTAATACTACTTTTGTAACACTGCCCTCCACTAAAGCCTAATCGTCCCGATTAGGCACAAATCCTCTTGAACCAAATGGGGCGAGCCTCTCCAAATGTACTACTTTCATTTTACATCGTGCTTTTCCATTCCTTTGTATGCGGTATACCACGTCATTAAGTCGTTTTATCACCATATAGGGTCCTTCCCAGGCTGACTGCAGTTTCGGGGACAAGCCTTTCTTTCGAAGTGGATTGTACAATAGGACCAGATCACCTTCTTCAAAACCTTTTGAATTTGCCGCTTGATCGAACCGGTCCTTCATCTTATTGCTCATCAGATGCGTATGCTGTCTTACCATTAGGTGCAATTCATTCATTTCTTCCTTTAAGGCAGAACAATAATCTCCATCATTTCTTACAGCTGTAGGATTCGTTCCAAACTTAAGATCAGCGGGGAGTCGCAGATCAGATCCGAAAATAATCTTTGCTGGCGTGTAACCAGTTGTCTCGTGCTTCGCTGAACGATACGCCAGCAGGAACATCTGGATGCACTTGTCCCAATTCCGTTGATCTTTATCAACGATTTTCCGCAGATGTTCTTCGAGCGTTCGGTTGAATCTCTCCACCATTCCATCTGATTGTGGATGTAACGCTGTCGTCCGTGTCTTGTGGATGCCCAATAATGTACAGACTTCTTGGAAAATGGAAGATTCGAAATTCCTGCCTTGATCTGAGTGTAATTCGACGGGCACTCCGAACCTTGTTATCCAATTTTCTACAAACGCTTCGGCTACTGTCTTCGCTTCCTGGTTTGGTAAGGCATATACTTCTGGCCATTTACTGAAATAGTCCATGACAACCAGTAGATATTTGTTTCCGGCCGTACTGGTTGGGAACGGACCTGCAACATCCATTGCGACTCTTTCAAATGGCGATCCCACGTTGTACTGTTGTAGCCTACCGCGACTTTTGGCTTTAGGACCTTTAGCTGCCATGCACTCTACGCAATTACTTATCCATTCTGCTATGGAATCTCGACAACCGATCCAGTAGAACCGTTGTTTAATCTTCTCTATAGTTTTTGTAATTCCAAGGTGCCCTCCACTAGGTCCATTGTGATATTCTTTCAATACTTTTGGGATCATGGACTTCGGTACTATGATCAGCAGACGAGACTGTTTGCCATCTTCGCTTTCCCAGGTACGATGAAGGTATCCATTAACGAGGTTTATGCTGTTCCATTGGGCCCAATATGCTTTTGCAGTTGGACTCTCGCTACTTATTTGTTCCTTTGGTGGTCGTACCCCATTTTCTTTGGCCATTATCAGCTTTGCAAGATCAGGGTCCTCCAGCTGATTGATTCTGATGCGATGAGGAGTCCAATCATCTTCAGGTTCTATATTCAGTGATCGCACGTCGATTATACCTTCTTTTCCTTCTGATTTGGAGCAATGTTTAAATTCCAGTGGACAAGGGCGATGTGATAATGCATCCGCATTTTTGTGGTGAATCCTCTTTCGATGTTCTGTTGGTTGTTTCCATTTTGATGGGTTTACTTTTATCTTGCAATTTCGGGCAAAGTGACCCGCTTTTCCACAGTTGAAACATCTGCCTGTTGTATTTACTCGCTGTGCAGCAATTGTCTTCAGAGTCTTCAATATTTCCTCCATCAGCGCTGGTTGTTCCATTTCAACCCTTTGTACTTTGTGTGCTGGTTTATTTAGTAGGGAAGCTGTTTCCTGTGTGAGGGCGTGCGAAACCGTTTCAGCAAACGTTCTTTTTGGCAATGCATATGTGGCGCGTTTGGTGTCCACATCACGAATTCCATTTATGAAACATTGAATTTTTACCCTCTCAATGTAATCCACAGGTGCATCTGCATTTGCCAAATGAGCCAGTCGTTCAATTTCAGTTGCGAACTCTTGCAATGACTCGTTCATTTTCTGACCCCTATTTTGCAGTTCGATCTGGTATATTTGTTTCCGGTGCTCACTACCATAACGTCTTTCTATCGCACTCATCAATGCCTCATAGTTGTCCCGTTCACAGTCTGGAATAGTCTGAAGGATTTCTGCTGCCGGTCCTTTCAATGATACAAACAAAGACGCCACTTTGTCCGCTGCATTCCAGTTATTGGCCGTTGCTGTCTTTTCAAACTGAAGTTTGAAAATTTGAAATGGAATACTTCCATCGAATGTGGGTGCCTTCAATCTTTGATTATTTGTTGATGGTGCAGGGCCATGCAGTTGCAGTTCTCGCACACGATTACTTAATTGAAGAACTTCTGCTTTTAAATTTTCTTCGTCATTTTTTAAAGTGCTTAATTCGTCTTCAAATTTTGAAAATTTCTCTTGCACTTGTTTTTGTAGTTGTGTAGTATTTTCCGTAATCTGTTGTACCAAACGATGTTGTTGTGTAAGGCGAGACTCTAACTGTGATGTATTTTCAGCTATTTGCTGTGCCAGACGATTTTCGGTTTGCACTGCATTGTCTGCTATTTGTGATGTATTTTCAGCTATTTGCTGTGCCAGACGATTTTCTGTTTGCACTGCCTTTTCTGCATTTTCAGCTATTTGCTGTGCCAGACGATTTCCTGTTTGCACTGCATTTTCTGTATTTTCAGCTATTTTCTGTATAGCCACTAACAGCATGTTCATGTCCACACTCGATGATGTTCGTTGTTCTTCTACTTTTTCTTCTACCTTTGTAGAAGTTTCTGGCCCAACAAATTCGAACTCGTCCACATTAATTCCATCCGCTTCCATTGCTTCACGTAATCGTGCCTGCAGATCCGCCTTTTGCCCGCTTATCGGCAAATTACGCTCCTCCAGTTCCTTTTTTAATTGCTGAATTCTCAATTCTCCGAATTTAACCATCTTGATTTTGGATTATTTGACAATCCCACTTCTGACACCAATTGTTACGAATTTACTCTTGCTAGTTTACTTTGTTAGGTTCGTATCTCTGGATTGACAAATAAAATCAACACTGTTTAATTTAATTCAACAACTCTTTATTTCACAACTCGTCTACACTATAGCAGTTTACTCTTAGCACTGATTGATTACGTTGGCGCTGCCACGGCTTATATAGCCACGCACTTCTCGCTAGATGCCGATGTGTCCTTCTAGAATATTGCGTCTAGAAACCACCAGAACATACTGCTATACGGCGCCAGATGTAGCTATTGCTTCGACAAACAAACAGCCGCGGCGCCAGATGTCTACAATAAGACAAATGCTATTCCATATACCTACAGCTATTGTTCATAATAATGGATGCATATAGCAATACAAATACAACTTAATACTACTTTTGTAACAATACATACATACATAAGTAGCTCAAGGGTCTCCACGCAAATGCAAGGGTATTTTCACTATTATTATTTATTTAAAGTTTATTATTTCCAATATCCTGTGTATTACACGCAAAATAGTATATAAATATGTATATGTATGTATAAAGCTGGGAGTGTTTTTCGTGTGTACATTTAATTATTAATGATTATTTAAATTTATTTATTTTTTGTTTGTAATACTTCATTTTTATAATAACTTCTATTATTATAATCGTATGTTTTTATTTCTAATAAAACCCACGCAGCAAACGTCCTTCAGCATTCACAGGGTGTCCGCGACTTTTTCTCATCCAACCAATGCGTCCAGTTCAAGTGATTCTCACCGTTCTCGATATGTGAGCGATGCAAACGCTTGCCCTGGCTAAGCAGCTCGGCGAATTGCGCCGCTACTGGATCGTGACCAATTGTCAGAACGGCCACCACATTGCCATAGTTATCAAGATAGTAAGCAACGAACTTGAAGTTCTCCAAATCACCCTTAATCAGCACGTCGGAAAATTGACCATGTCCAGCATAACGTATTCCCTTACCGAAAATAAGTGAAAAGAAGAATGGCACTGCGCGTAGATCCTGAATATTGCCGGCCATATTGAGTCCCGCCACACGTCCATGATATTGTGCCAATTGTATGTGACTAACGCTTTCGCGTTGATTCGCATTCGCAAAAAGTGGTGCATTCGCAATGTCACCGCCGGCATATACATCAATCACGTTTGTCATCAGATGCATATCGGTGTTGATGGAACCATTGCGATTAACGTGAATACCGGAGTTTTCCAAGAAACCAGTATTATAAATCGAACCAGTGCCCAGAACGACGACATCGCAATCGAATTTGTTACCGTTATTTAGTTCTACTTGGTTGACGAAACCTTCGGCATTACCGTACAACTCGGAGAGTTGACTTTGATTTTTCATAATGATACCTTTTTCACGGTACAGATCGTAGAAAAGTTTTCCGACGGCATCGCCGAATAAGGCAAATGGATAATCACTCGTAAATATCACAGTGACCTGTAGAGAAGAGAGCGGTAATTAATTTTATAATCCTTAATAATAAGCGCATGATTAAATTCTCCACACATATCCACACATATTGATAAAGAACTGCTCTAGTAGTTGACCAACGGTATACGGTCCTAATTACTCACCGATTTTGCTTTGTTGACCAGCGCTGCAGCCACTTCCATTGCAATAAAGCTTCCACCCACGCAGACAACATTTGTTTCCGGTGTTACTGCTGCCAATATTGCCTTTGAGTCTTCATAGTCACGCAATGTGAAGACGTTTTTCAAATCGACACCCGGTACATGCGGTTTTCTGGGAGTCAAACCGGTAGCGATAAAGAGTTGATCATATTTGATCAAGTCGTTATTGGAGCATTGCACAGTTTTCGCCACGGTATCAACCTTAGTCGCCTCTACACCAATTAGCGTCTCAATGCCGTATTGTGCATAGAAGTCCGCAGTGCGATATTCCAACGTACTAATGGGTATTCCTAGGCCTTTGGAGAGCTTTATGCGATCATAAGGCAAATACGGTTCACGACACAACATAACGATGCGTCCGCTAAAGCCCTCTTGGCGCAAGGCCTCCACGCACGTGGCAGCTGCTGGACCACCACCAATAACGACGACGCATTGCTGGTTAGACTTATCACGTTTCACCATATCCTTGAGGCGCTTGTTCTTCTCCAAGTCGGTGCGCTTAGCACGCAGTTTTATTTTGCCATCATTTTCCACGCGCACCATAAAACAGGGCAACGCGTCCAAGCCCGGAAAGTCTTCAATATCGCCGGTGCGCGTATTGAAAGTGGCACCATGCCAAGGGCAACGTACGCGTCCATGACCCAAAGCGCCGGTATGCAGTGGTGCGCCATAATGCGGACACTTATTACCAACCGCTGTTATCTCACCGTCCTGCTTTACCACCAACACTTTAGTGTCTGCATCGAAGTTGAACGCTTTCATTTCATTATTCTTCAGATCTTCGATGTTGCAGACCTCTACAGCGCTCGTGTATTCCGACATGTCGTCTTGGGTTGTAGACTGATATGTGCCTGAAGTGGAAAAAGTTCAAATAAGTAAAAAAAATCAAAAAATTACATGTTGTTGTTTTAGCAGATACCTAGTCGCCCATTTGAATGGTAAGGATTCGCATATAAATAGATGCCCTAGCAAGGGTTGAATAACAATATGTGTAGAGCTATAAGACGCAGTGCTTGTAGTGTAGGAGCGTAACTAAAGTGGGGATACCATCAAAAAGGATCAGGTAAAGCGACTGCATATGTACTATGTAAGGACTAGTGGGTATATGGATACCGTGATAGTCAACCAGTACACTATAAACTAACCCATGTATGTATAGTATATCAATTCGAGCAACTACCTTTCGTATGAAACTACTTGTTCGGTCACCGTTACGCTTGTCAATATGTTGTAAATAAAGACTCAAGCTCTGATTGCCAAACAAAAAATAAATAAATAAAAATGCTAATTATCGGCTAATGTTTACAAATTGCACAAATCAGATACATAAATCGAAAACCCTGGAATATATAAACATACCAGACATTTTTAAAGCATTAATATTTCACTTTTCAAGCACTAATTGAATATTTCGCGTTTCTTGTGTGACGCGCACTACAAATATTAAAACAATGAAGGTATACTATATATATACCCGAAAGCACAACTTGTCGCTATCACCTTCTGTTAGTAAATAACGTATAATGCTGACTGTGCATTTTTGTCTACTTAACATAAGTATGTATGTATTTACAACAATGACGTCACTGGATTAGAAATGAGCCCATGAGAAATTGTTGTCAAACAACTGTTCCCGATGGTGCGGAGTTCTCAAACGTTACGTTTACTATATGTACGTATGTAGATGTTTCCATATTTTCTCAGCGATTTTCAACATTTCTTTTCTATTGTACTATTTAAGTTCTAATTCATATTTATATATTTATTTTTTTGTTTACTATTTCAAATCTATGCATACTTTAATTTAATTTTATTTAATTTCTACATTTTGCAACACTGCACAAATGCCGACGACCGGTTGTATAACTCATACGCCCCTACCGGCTGATCGTAACACCTGCCAACCGGCTAATTTCGATTTCCATTACGCGGCCGCTATACACGTTTGCGTAACCTTGGGCGACATTTGCTTTGCAAACACAAAATAAAAAACGAACTTGTGAAACACAAAACCAAAAAAGCTAAAATTAAAAATTAATTACGCGTACTTGTTGGCGATAAAGCAAAACCAACATTAGGCAATTCGACAATTGTTTTATCGTGATGTGTTAAGCGTTTCTATTCTTCGATTCTTTGCGTTTTTGTGTGTGTTTTTATAACGCTTTTATTAGCTACACTTGTATGTATATGTATATTTATGTTTGTACCTTCTTTAGTCCGTCTGTAACTCCTCTTAAAATGGTTATGTTGAAAACTACTGAAATGCGGTAACTCACTGAATAAATACGCCACAAGCATTAAACTTCATAATTAAGATGGTAGGGAAGAGCTTTATAAGAGCAGGTGTAAAAATTGGGTAATGGACATAAAATTCTATACCTCAGAAACTGCCCGACCAAATTGGTTTTTGAGGTTATCCAGCCACTCTAACAAAACGGGCAACAATCCCGTATACTTCCCATTAACAATACAATATGTAACACAACTTTAAATATTATCTAACTCTATCACTTTCATTAAACAAATTAAACTTCAATGAATAATTCGGAAAATACACCAGGAGTGGCTGTATAAGAAAATATATATTATACTAAAAACCCGAGCTTATCACACTTTTCTCACAATAACACCAGTATTTCTCAGACAATATTACTGTCAGTTTATTTTAAAATTTCTTTCACTTTTTAGTTCGAAGCGCTTTAGAAGCGTGAGCCTCACTTGCCTTTATAATAATTTGCTATTTTCTATTTTAACTGCAAGCGCATACAAGCGGCATTCACAAAAGACTGACATTAGAATAATGCCGTTACCGGAATGACTGGAGAAAGAAAGTTGACAGCGGCCATCAATTTCTTTAGCAATTTTCGGTTTGTTTATAGTTTTCCTGTGCATTAGGTTCGCCAGTTTGGATCGCAAACTAAATACTTTTACTTTTTGCAGTCACAAAATGTGAAAGGAGCGTGTTGACTATTATTTTTTACTTATCTAGTCCATATTAATTGTCTTAAATTGGTATTTACACACTATTATAAGCACGCAATCCCAATTTTTAGTTGTAATAAATATACACACACACATACATATTTTCGGTACAAAACAAAAAAAACTAAAAGGACCTTACCGCTTAATGTCCTTACTGTTTTGGTGTGCTTTCGGAAGTTTTTACGATATTTTTTTTGCGGTTTTGCACGCACAAACACGCAATATTTCGATTTAATTGACACGCATAAAGCAAATTATGAAAATTTTCTTATTGTGTTGACAAATTATTTATTGAGTATTGCGATTCCTTATCTTATTATTTTTTTTTTGTTTTGAGAAGATTGAGAGAGATTGACGCAATAAAGAAAAATGTACTTTTATGTAAGTTTAGGGGTGTGTTGTACGTTAGAATTTTCACTATTACGACACCGAGTGCAAAATGGACGTATTGGAAATACTTTCTTGCTAGTGAAAAATATTTAATCGAAACTATTTGATATCCTTGTTTCAACGGACCCGGATTTTTATCGTTCCAAATTACAATGGGGTTTAATTATTTGATATCCCATATCTTAAATACTAATGCAGCGACATCGACCGGGGCCAACACTTTTTCGTTTTGAAACTCATAATTTTGGCTTCATACACCATATATGTATGTATGCATAATAACTCTTTAAACTTGCACGTAATCAGTCATTTTAACCACACCCAGGTAACTAATAATCAAAGTTTATTTTACTCACCGTCCTGCGGTTTAGCAGCTGCATTCTCAATCCTTTTCGAAGTTGTTGTTGAATATTCTTTACAATTTGCTGAGCCCATTCTAACAGCTGTTGGTGTTCCACTTGTTGATTTAAGATTTGTATACAACGTATGTATTTGTTGTTGTTCACGCGGTTTGTTTGTCGACTGGCAAAACCTGTTGAATGTTCAACATGTTAAGAATTATGCAAAAGAAAAATCGTAATAATACAAATATTACACAAATCAAAACCGAAAATACCAAATGTATGCTGTTGACTGACCAACCTTCGGTTAGACGTTGACCTTATGTTGTAGTGATTGTTTAGCTGACTTCTAAAGATTGACAGAAGTTTCTGTTGTTTTTGTTGCTGCACTAATAATTGTGTCGATAGAATGCTGACACAGCGGCGTGCTAATGAATTCCTGCCATGCGTATGAGACAAGCCCGCAGATATTAAGGGTTTGCATTGAGTTGAGAGCATGAAGAAAAAGGAGAACAGAGGAAATTAGTGCAAAGAAGATAAAACATATGTACTTCAATCCCTACAAATATTTATACATCGAATAGGGTATATTAAGCTTTCTGCGAAGTTGGTAATACCCAGAGAGAAAATTCGGATGACCTATAATATATATGTATATGTACATCTACATATGTATAAATGAGCCTTGTCCGTCTATCTGTTCATCTTTATATACGCGAACCAGTCCCTTTTTTGAGGTATCGATCTGAAATTTTGCATATGTCCTTTCCTCCGCAAGTAGCTGCTCATTTGTTGGAATCGCCGATATCGGGCCACTATAGCTTATAGCTGCCACACAAACTAAACGATCGGAATCAAGTTCTCTCTTTACGAATTTTGATATAGTAGAATATATTCTACAATATCTGAAGATATTTTCCAGATCGGATGACATCATGCCATTTTTATCATAGTTATCATAAAGCAGTCATACAAACTGAACGATCAAAATAAAGTTCTTGTATGGAAACATTGTTATTTGAGATTAGCATTCCAGGTAGCAGGTGGGTGAAACCGAAGTAAACATTTTTTAGTACTTTTTGAGTTTTATTAGGCACTTTATGTCTGTCTAATGTTTGCAAAAATTGTGAAGGGCAATTTAACGTACTTATTTATGTGAAACATCATAGAAATTATTTTACAGAATCCTCATAAATTATTTGCATTAAATATATAATAACATCATTTGCCACGACATTGCGGTTAGGCACACATACATATGTATATGTATATAGTAAGTACATACATATGTGTATTCTATACATATTTCTTATTATATTCAACACATGAAACACGCGACGCAGTAGTTGTCGACAGGTTTTCCCCTGAAGGCTGTCATTCACTTTTTATTATTTTTGCCATTTTTTATTATTACACACACATATCTACATATCGCACACTAACTGCAAAAGTGTCACAACTCAAACATTTTCGAAATTAATTTTTTGAAAAATGCTATTTCAATTTGTAATACACTAATCTACGTACTCAAGAAATTTCATCGTTATCACTATCTTACTTAACTTGAAAAACACCGTTAGACCTACTTTTGTGTTAATTGCATCGTTTGCCCCGCTTGTGCACTTTCGTTGATAGTAGTATTTTTAGATACTATTGTTGAAATAAATCGTCCATTTTTTGCTGTATTCTGCAAAGTTGTATCTTTTTATCGGAAAAGCAAGAAAGTAAGTTTAGTCAGCTGTATTACTTGAAATGTGTCACTTTCGATGAAATAATTGTGATTATCACTGTTAAAAATGTCTCTTTATTTCTTTGTTAAACCTTAAGATCAATCATACATATTTGACGCTCTTTAAAGCGGATATTCTACGACGATTTTACTCTAAAATTTTAATTATTTTTTGCTCCTACTGAAGAGTTGTCATTTTTCGAGTTGTGACTCTTTTGTAGTTTGCACACTAACTACCATATATTTTTTCACAAAATACCTCTGTGATTGTTATTTGGTTTATTACTTCGTTACACACACAGTTGCTTGAAATTATTACTACTTTTATTGCCGTTTTAATAAAAGTTCTCGTTTTTACTGCATTGTTTAATAAATAACGAGCTCTTGTAACAATTTGTTTGTCGATCATACATATATACAAATGTTTTTGTACATACAGAGGTACTTACATCCAGCTCGCGTGAATGTAAGCAGCAGAAATAAGCAATAAACTTTGCTAACTTACACGACCAACTGACTGATTTGTACTAATGTTGCTCTGACTTGAACGTACCGACGATACTAATGGAGCGATTGAGCATAAGTATGTATGAATAGTGTTAGGTAAATTGATTGAGCACTTTATTTTTCACTAGTTCTTCGAATTTTTTTGTTGATAACCTTTAATAGAAATTAAAATTTTAGTTTACGGAGAAACACAGCTATTATTGTTCTTATTAAAAAAGCACAAACAGAAAATTTGTTTTATTTATTTATATTTGTTGTTTGCCAACGATGTTGAGAGCAAAAATGCCGTTGATTGTTGAAACGAGAACCAAAATATTACGTATGTATGTATGTTCTGTTTGCATTTGTATTAAAATAGGCTTTAGTAAACTGATATTTACATACGTATACATATGTATATATGTATATATGTATATAATGTTCATATACAATTCCTTAAGAGTTCAGGTAAACCGCTATTATTAACAAAAACGAAAATAAAAACAAGAAAAAACCTTATCTTCGGCTGCTTCGAAGCTACAGTACCTTTCACAGGTGCATTTTTTATAGCATAAAAGAGTTAAAAAATGATCTTTAACTCAGTTGACTTTAGCAATAATTCAGTTCGAATTTCGTAAAGATATCTTGTTAAATAAAAAAGTTTTCCATACAAAACATAATATTGATAGTTCAGTTTGTAAGACAGCTGTATGCTATATTGGTCCGATATCGGCGTTTCCGACCAATGAGCAAATTGGGGAGAAAAGGAAATCAGAATATAAATATGAATACTTAATTTTACTCACATTTTCGAATATTTCGGAAAACAATGTCTGCCGGTGAATACAGCACAGTTTTCACTCTTCCTTCCTCTAACTTCCTACCGCCACTGTTTAATTCCTTAGCAAAGAAGTTTCGCTTGCTGCGTACACATAAAACAAAATTGATGTGAAAACTATTTCAAATCGGCAATCAGCCAATTGCTTAGTGAGTAATAGATGCTTAAATTTGTATATCAGTGTATAAACGTCTGGTGATAAGCGAAACATTTTTTACACAAGTTTTGTTTGCCGCTAGTACACTCATATGTAATTATAGTTTTGTTAATTTGTTAGCGTTTTATTTCAAGTATTTTTTTTTTTTTTTTTTTGCAGTACATACGCACATGTGTATGCATATGCTAACTTGGTCACGTTTGCTGATAAAACTTTACTGACAAATCTTTAAGGATCACTTAATTAGGTTGCGATTAAAGCACTGCTTAGCACTAATGAAAGATAAATTGAAATGTGTTTGCACAATAAATAATTTCGATATTGTAAATTCTTATAATTTTTGGAGATATTGTCTTCTCCATATATTTTTGTGATTGGTTGCACTTTGAAATGCAATTACAAACAGCTGATTATTGGCGGTAACAGAGTTGCAAATTTGATAGCAAGCGTTGAGAATTGACAGCTACGTGCAGATTTCAGAGGGAAATTCGACCGGATATTTCATTGCTGTAAGGAAAGTTGATAAAGCAGCGTTTATTCATTTGAAACCAAATGTTTTGTAATTTATTTAGTTTTGACAAATGTGTAAAAGCAAAGTGTGACTTTATATTAATTTCAATTTACTTACAATATAAAATATGCTTGCAAAACTCCATAAAAGTACGAGTATAAGAATATTTTACCAACGAACGCTCCCACGGTAGTCGGGCGTACGTAACCGCAATGTACACGGATTTTTGAGCACCCAAGAAGCAGCAGTCTACAAAATTATTTCAGGGAAGCGGAAAAACATATATTTTAAGCAAGTACATGTGCACTTCATACATTCAGTAGTTGATTTATGAATCGTTCGGACATAAGTGTTTTGACGCAACTGCGGACATACGAACTATGTGTTCGTGGAATGAAATTGTTAATAAGCGTGAGTTGTTCTGTCACCAGCAGCAATACACTCATCAAACACATTATTTAACTGGTGAGTACATGAATTTTAATCTTTATCAAACTAATCAGAAAAATTTAGCTAAATTTATAATTTTTTGCAATTGCGCATGTATTTATCTCTTTATTTATACACATACAAGTGCTGTCGCGGATTAGAGTATTTATTGTTAAGTCTTTGTTTGTTTGTTTATGATATTCTATATATCTATAATTAAATACAAATAGTTAGGTAAAATTCATTTGGATGATGATGACTACATATCAACAAATATTTCACACATGTATATACGACGAACACTCTCATTAAAACTTAGCTGATCGACAGCAATGCGACCATCACACATTATTTTGGTGGCGAGTGAAAACAGCCATTAGAGAATCTGTAAAATTAATATGAGCAGTTAGTTATTAATAGGCGATTTGTGGTTATATGAATTCACCTCCGGGCTGTTGGGTATACTACCACCTCTAAGCTGTTTGCCGCGATTTATGTGCTTTCATACTTATCAGGGCTTGGGGTTGATATGTTATATATCAGTTACTGCACAATAGCTGGACATTCATCACTCAGCAGTGACAGATCGTTCTCCTTACAATCATGATAAAGTTCGCTCGCCATTAAATTTTATAGGCAATCGCTTCAGCATAGCAAATTAGACCTGTTCTTGGTTAATAATTTCAAGCACCATCAGCGCAGCGCCGTAGGAGGTGCAAGATATCTGTAAGCCATGTTCTTTACCAACCAAACAGCCACCGAGATCGGAGAGCACCAACAAGTGTTCCTTGGTGTGCCAATTTGCTGACAGGTTTTCTCAGTGTCACATTTACCTACTTTCCTGATAGACTAATTACTAGTAATAAGATTAGAAAAAATCGTACGCGTATAATAGGAAAACAAAAAAATATTGGACGTTTGATCAACAGCAAACAAGAAATTCAAATTCCTTTTGTTTGTTTAGTTGTGAATTTAGACAATTTTTGACAGCAAGTGTTGTCAGTGTTTCGGGATTTATACATATGTGGGAAAAATTTAGACCTGATATTGTACTAAAAATTTATTATTGTTACGAATATTTTAATTTTATATTATTAAATATTAACTTAATATGTTTTTTGAAGTTAGTATTTACTGCTCTAATATTTAAATTAATTTTTGTAAAATCGATATATTACAGTTGGACAATAATATTAACGATAACTTATACAGGGAGAACCAAATTAATAAAAAATTAACCAATACCTTTCTATGTATATGTATACATTTTCCTATTTCGTCTAAATTCGATCCCTTTACTTAAATATACCTAAAATATTACATAGCTAAGGGATTTGAGTATTAAATATAAAGCTGGGAGTATTAATAACTGTTTAGTTTTCTTTATTTAATTATTATTTTTTTTTGTAAAGCTTCATTTTTATTTTTTTTTTTTTTATGTATCATTACTCGTATGTTTCTTAGTTTTTAACAAAATCCACGCAGAAAACGTTCAACATTTACTGCGTTACCGCGACTTCTTCTCTTCCAACTTATGCGTCCACTTCAAGTGATCCTCACCATTATCGATATGTGAGCGATGCAAACGCTTGCCCTGGCTAAGCAGTTCGGCGAATTGCGCTACTACCGGATCGTGACCAATTGACATAACTGCCAACACATTGTCATAGTTATCAAGATAGTAAACAACGAACTTGAAGTTCTGCAAATCGCCCTTGATCAGCACGTCGGTATATGAACCATGTCCAGCATATCGTATACCCTGACCGAAAAGCAACGTAAAGAAGAATGGCACTGTGCGCAGATCCTCAATGGTGCCGGTCATATTGCGTGCCGCCACACGTCCATGATATTGTGCCAATTGTATGTGACTAACGCTATCGCGTTGATTCGCATTCGCTAAAACTGGTGCATTGGCAATGTCACCGCCGGCATAGACATCAATCACGTTTGTCATCAGATGCATATCGGTGTTAATGGAACCATCGCGATTTATATCAATACCGGAGTTTTCCAAGAAACTAGTATTATAAATGGAACCAGTACCCAAAACGACGACATCGCAATCAATTTTGTCACCGTTCTTTACTCCAACTTGATTGACAAAACCTTCCGCATTACCGTATAACTCAGAGAGTTTGCTTTGATTTTTCATAATGATACCTTTTTCACGATACAGATCGTAGAAAAGTTTTCCGACGGCATCGCCGAATAAGGCAAATGGATAATCACCAGAAAATATTACAGTGACCTGTAGAGAAGAGAGCGATTATTAAATGCATACTGAGTCCTTGTTAATAACCGTTTGGACAGCGCTATTAGTTGACCAACGGTATACGTTCCAAATTACTCACCGATTTTACTTGATTAACCAGCGCTGCAGCCACTTCCATTGCAATGAAGCTTCCACCCACGCAGACCAGATTTGTTTCCGGTGTTATTGCTGCCGATATTGCCTTTGCGTCTTGATAGTCACGCAATGTGAAGACGTTTTTCAAATCGACACCCGGCACAGGCGGTTTTCTGGCACTCAAACCGGTAGCGATAAAGAGTTGATCATATTTGATCAAGTCGTTATTGGAGCATTGCACAGTTTTCGCCACGGTATCAACCTTAGTCGCCTCTACACCAATTAGCGTCTCAATGCCGTATTCTGCATAGAAGTCCGCATTTCGATATTCCAACATATTCAAGGGGAGTTGCAAGGCCTTGGAGAGCTTTATGCGATCATAAGGCAAAACCGGTTCGCGACACAACATAACGATGCGTCCGCTAAAGCCCTCTTGGCGCAAGGTCTCCACGCACGTGGCAGCTGCTGGACCGCCGCCAATAACGACTATGCATTCCTGGTTAGACCTATCACGCTTAACCATATTTTTGAGGCGGTTGTTCTTCTTTAAATCGCTGCGCTTAGCACGAAGTTTTACTTTGCCATCATTTTCCACGCGCACCTTAAAACAAGGCAACGCGTCCAAACCTGGAAAGTCTTCAATATCGCCGGTACGCGTATTGAAAGCGGCGCCATGCCAAGGGCAACGTACGCGTCCCTGACCCAAAGCACCGGTATGCATTGGTGCGCCATAATGCGGACACTTATTACCAATCGCTGTTATCTCACCGTCCTGTTTTATCACCAACACTTCAGTGTCTGCATCGAAGTTGAACTTTTTCATTTCATTCTCCTTCAGATCATCGACATTGCAGACCTCTACGGCGTTTGTGTATTCCGACATGTCGTCTTCGATTGTAGACTGATAAGTGCCTGAAGTGAAAAAAAATCAAATTGGTAAAAAAAACCCTAAGTCAGTGTCTGTTTCTGGTGGGTTCATTGCAATCAGAACTTAATTCAAAAAGCTAATTAGAAGTGAAGACAATACCGTTCCCATGACAGACCCGACTAGGACAAGTGCGGATTTATAACCGACAAGCATGTTTTCTTTAGTTACAAGTCAGGTGCATATAAATAGAAGCTAGGGAAAGTGTTGAATAACAAGATGTGTAGAGCTGTAAGACGCTGTGAGAGTAGTGTGGGAAAGTAAGTAAGGTGGGGAAACCTGAAAAGTAGCTCATGATCAGGAAGAAAGGCGACTGCATACATACTATGTACCGACTCACAAAGCTGGTGAGATTGCCAAAAGTTGTATCTGTCTCTCCTAAACTCAAAACTCTTTTATTCTCACGGCCACTCATCTATTCCCATACTGGCACTATTATCAAATGTCACATATAATGGTGACTTAGCATTTTTGCCTTTTAGAACACTGCTCAAATGCCGACAACCCGTCTGTATAACTCATTCACTTTCCATACAAACCCTGTATATCATTTATTCCCATGGTGGCACTATTATCAATCCTCATAAAATATTAATGCTATCAGTTTTCGGTAGTTAAAATTACATATAATGGTGACTGAGCATATTTTCCTGTTAGAACACTGCGCAAATGCCGACTGCAAGTCTGTATAACTCATACGCCCCTACCGGCTGATGAGTCGATTTTCATACTGGCGACACGATTGGCGTGTTTCGTCAAACCTGCTTTTTTAGGTGAATCAACTTTGTTTGTTGAAAGTGTGCTTGCGTTCATGAATGAAAATGTTGTTGTTGTTGTGAGTTTTACTATACATTTGGGCTTCGGCAATTCGGCTGGCATATTGACTCGTGACGCTGCTTATGCTTTTTGAGCCGATTGTTGGTTTTGTCGGACAATGTTTGCAGAGTTTACGGTTATATAAGTATGTAAGTTTATGTTTGCATTATTTATGTGGGAATCTAATGCGTTTATACATATGTATGTTAGTACATATAGAGCAGTGCGCGTATGTTATTGCTGACAAGTGATCAATATCACGAGTTGATTGCCTTCAAACGGAGGTTCTTTGGCTACCCAGAGGATACTTGATCTAGGACCAGATGTCGTGAGCTGTTTGAGCCATATGTAAAAGAATCGTTTCTGGTCACTTCCGAGTAAATGGCAATCAGAGAACTTTCCTCACTTGCGTGAACTTCTACACATGACTCCATCTTTCAATTGATATCATTGGCTTCAACACCCGCGCCGTTAGTTCTGCTTTCTTCAGACTGAATAAGGAAGCAAAGGAAATGGATCTGGCAATGAACGAGGGCAAGACGAAATATCTCCTGTTATCAAACAAACAGTCGTCGCACTTTTGACTAGGCTCCCACGTCACTGTTGACAGCCATAACTTCGAAGTTGTAGATAATTTCGTCTATTTTGGATCCAGCATTATCAGCAATAACAGTGTCAGCCTCGAAATCTAACGCAGAATAACTCTTGCCAATAGGTGCTACTTTGGACTGAGTAGGCAATTGAGAAGTAAAGTCCTCTCTCGACGAACAAAAACCAAACTCTATAAGTCACTCATTATTCCCGTCCTGCTATAAGGTGCAGAGGCTTGGACGATGACAACAACTGATGAGTCGACGTTACGAGTTTTCGAGAGAAAGGTTCTGCGAAAGATTTATGGTCCTTCGCCCGTTGGCCACGGCGAATAACGCATGAGCTGTACGAGATGTACGACGTCATTGACATAGTTCAGCGAATTAAAAGACAGTGGCTACGCTGGCTAGATCATGTTGTCCGAATGAACGAAAACACTCCAGCTCTGAGAGTATTCGACGCAGTACCCGCCGCGGGAAGCAGAGGAAGACCTCCACTCCGTTGGAAAGACCAAGTAGTGAAGGATCTGGCTTCGCTTGGAGTCTCCAATTGGTGTCACCTTGCGAAAAGAAAAAACGACTGGCGCGCTATTGTTAACTCGGCTATAAACGTGTAAGCGGTGTCTACGCCAGTAAAAAAAAGAAGAAAAAGCTAACTAATAGTTATATTTTGTCTTACTCACCATTTAGCGGCTTAGCAGCTACTTCCTCAATCGTTTCCACAGTTGCTTTTGATTCTTTACAATTTGCTGAGCCCATATTAGAAGCTGTTGAGTTCCACACTTCAATTTAAGGCTTGTATACAATGTAAATTGTTGTTTTTGTTTACGCAGTTTGTTTGTTGACTGGCAAAACCTGTTGAATTTTCAACATGTTGAGAATTTTGCAGCAGAAAAACCCGTCATAATATAAATACATATTACACAAATCAAAACCGAAAATACCAAATGCTTGCTGCTGACTGACTAACCTTCGCTTAAGCGTTGACCTTGTGTGTTAGCGATTGTTAGGATTGTCTTTACCCCAAAATCACTGACCGAATGCCTGATTGTTTAGCTTCGAAAAACTGGCAGAAGCTGCTGTTGTTTTTGTTGCTTGATCGCTGGGGCAGCGGTGTGTTAATGAATTCCTGTACGAGCCGAAAACTTTTATATTGAAATGCCAACGCTTATGAGAGAATCGCGCAAATATTAATGCTTCAGTTAGTGAGCGACATGCCTCGCTAACGTAGTGACCATGTAGTTGTTGTTGTTCTCATTTGTTCACATTTGTGTTATGTTACCGTTCTACACTTTTACCGTCCGTAACGCGGATATTGAAAATTGATTTCTACGTTGTTACTACGGAAGGGCGGCAGGTCGGTCACTACCTGAATCTTAGGCACTTCTACACTTTTACCGTCCGTAGCGCGGATATTGAAAATTGATTTCTACGTTGTTACTACGGAAGGGCGGCAGGTCGGTCACTACCTGAATCTTAGGCATTGCATTGGTGTGAAGAAGGAAAACAGAGCAATTTGGTGTAAAGAAGATAAAACATATTTTAAACTCTATATAGTAAATATTTATGTACTGAACAGGGTATAGTAAGCTTGCCACGAATTTTGTAACACATAGAATGAAACGTCGAAGACGCTACAAAATATATAAGTATGTATACAAATGATCAGCGTGACTAGCTGAGCCGATTAAGCCAATGCATTGTAGTCGAAAAAGTATTTTCGTATTTCTAATCAAATTTCAATTTATTTTTATATTTATAATGAACTCTAATGAACCAAACATGTATCATTCAGGGCGACCACTTTCTGCCATGTTTCCGCTAGAGACATTATTCCATCAGCGTAAAACTTTTCTGGTTTCTCGGCGTAAAACTGCGACAAGTAATTTTCACAGGCTTCTCCAGGCTCTCTTGAAGCCAACTTTACTGCATTGAGGGATTACTGCATTGACCGAAACAAATAAAAGTCCGAAAGTGTCAGGTGAGGGCTATATGTTGGATGGATCAAAACTTCCCAGCCAAACTCACCCAGTTTTTGCCGAGTCATTAAAAATGTGTGTGGTCTAAGGTTGTCATGATGGAGGGCGAAACGCTTTTTGTTGATCAGTTCTGGCCGTTTTTTCGATTGCTTGCTTTAATCTCATCAATTGTTGACAGTAAAATGTAGAAGCAATTATTCCACCAGGCTGGAGCAGCTCATAGTGGATGATTCCTTTCCCATACCATCAAACACTCAGCATAACCTTTCGAGGCGTCAATTTCGGCTTTGCGACCATTTGTTGAGCTTCACCACGTTTGTACCAAGCTTTCGCATATTATTGTCGTATTTGATACAATTTTCGTCTCCTGTTACCATTCGCTTCAGAAATGGTTCGATTTTAGTTCGTTTCAGCACACAATCGCAGTTGTTAATTCGGTCCATTAAATTTTTCACAGACAATTCATGTGGCATCCAAACATTGAACTTCTTTTTGTAGCCAGCCTTTTTTAAATGGTTCAAAATCGTTTGATGATGAATGTTAAGTTCCTTAGCGATGTCATGGCTGCTTATGTGACGGTACTGGTCAATCTTTTCCATAACTTCATCGACTTTTTCAACGATAGGTCGACTAGAGCGAGGTGCATCTTTCACATCGAAATTTCCCCAGAACGGAAGCGACCGAACCATTGTTGTGCTACACGAACTGATACAGCATCGTCTCCGTAAACTTCACAAATTTCATTGATGGCTTGTGTGGCATTCTTCCCTTTTTTATACAAAAAATTCAGAGTACTTGTATAGCGAATTTCTTCATTATTTTCGCTCATTTTTGAAGAGCTGAAACTTTTTTTCAACTTCCTTGAATTTATTTATTTTTTTGGGTTAAATGAAGCTTAATCTCGACTTTCCAACAGTATATGGTATGACACAATGTGATTGGAGCTATACGCCGCAACGACATCTATTGACAAAATACGAAAAGACTTTTTCGACTACCCCTAACTTCGGCTGAAATTGATGTTTTTGTTTTGTATTTTTTATTATTATTTTTTTTTTAATTTTCTTTTGTAATGACTTGTCGCTATAATTCGATTGAAACGTCGTGGATGCGCGTGAAATATTTTCATATTAAATTAAAAAAACACACTCACTCAACTCAATTTTATTGTTAAGCCATTAAAATGTTCGGTGCATATATGTATTTATTTATTATTATTATTATTACTTTTTAAGTATTATTATGCACCTTTTGTGTGTCAAATGCTTCTGGAAATTGTGAAGGGTAACTTAACGATCGTATTTATGTGAAACGTCATAAAAATTGTTATACGCATCAACATAAATTATTTGCATTAAATATATTTATACATAATAACATAATTTGGCACGTTATTGCGGTTAGGCACACATACATATGCTACATATGTATGTACACAATTGGATTTATATACATGTTTCTTAGTAAAATCAACACATGAAACACACGACGCAGTCTTTGAAGTCTGGCTTTCCCCAAAGTCAGTCATTCACTATTTGAATATTTCGCGTATATTGTCATTGTTTTTGGCATTTTTTATTATTACTCATACTTATGTACATATGTATGCATATATTTTTGAGCAAAATACCTCACTGCTTGTTATTTGTTTTTATTACTTCATTACACACACAGCTGCTTGAAATGATTACTACTTTTATTGTCTTTTTAATTAAAACTCGCGTTTTTACTGAATTGTTAAAAAAGCGACCTCGTTTATGTACTTACATATATCCAGCACGCGCGAATGTAAGCAGCAGAAATAAGCAACCAACTTTGCTAACTTGCACGATCAACTGACTGATTTGTACTAAACTTGTTAACGTGCAGACCAATAATGATAGCCAACCACCATGTTGTGCTGTTGTTGGTTTGTTTTTAAGGAGAAGAAGCATACAACAGCACGTAAGTTGTAAAAAAATCGTCAATGTTTGTTTCCGGTGAGTGCGTTTCGCTGAGAACTTAGTCTAAGTAGCTAAGTAGGAATGAAGACATTTTCGAGCCCTCGTTAAGCCTACTCTGCGATGAAATGCAAAATATCAAGTCTCACCTAAAGTTCGTAGAAATCGTTGACGTGCTGATGAATGCTTCAGTTTGAATTAAACTGAACTTTCAACTGGCATTACAAAGGACTAGTAGGTCTAAACTGAAACTGAACTTTCAACTGGCTTTACAAGGAACTAGTAGGTCTACGCATAGCGTGGCTGTCTGCCAGTATAACCCAACCAACAATCGTTTAATTACCGTTCGTATGACACTTCTCGTTCGGTCGTCGTTAGAAACGCACGCAACTAACGGCTCTGAGGCCCAAACAAAAGAGATAATGGATATACAACAAATTCTATATAAAAATCACAAGCTGACTAAGCACTTTACGCTGCTAACACTGGCCGAATTGTCCGAATTGTAGCACATGCATGTAAATAGGTTCAAAAGCACTAAGAGAGTAATGCTATGCAAATCCGGATGGACTCGCATAGGTACATACATATGTATGTATAAACACCATTAAACTACAACAATAATCAATATGAAAGTATTGACAGCGGCGTATTTGATTTGTGCGCATTGTAACCAAATTATTTGTTACAAATTTTTATGGGAAAAAGTGAAAGGAACGCTCATTATCTGCTAGTGCTTACAAATCACATATCACACATACATACATATATCGAAATCGAAAACCCTTCAGTACATGAACATACCAGACATATTTTGCTATATAGTTTTAATAATTCACTTTTGAAGCACTCTTTGAATATTTCGCGTAGATTGTCTAACGCGTACTGAAAACTAATTAAAAAAAAAACTAAGGGTTTATATATCATACCAGTTGAGTGCTCAAATTGTTATTATCAGTTTTTCTTAACAAATAACGTAGAATGGTGACTGTGCATTTTTAACTTGTTTAGAATATTATTACAATAATGACGTCACTATCCGAATTAAGTCAGTGAGAACTAGTTGAAAGTGTTAATTTGTCGGCATGACTCTGTAAAAACAAATGACAACTGTTCCCGATGGTTCGAAGTTCCCAAACGTTACCTTTGGTGCATATGGAGCAGAGAACGTAGATTTATATACATACATGCTGTGGGCAAATATAGTATGACTTTTTAATTTAAATTCAGTCAGGACGGCTGTCGACATCAACTGATGATCAACATGTCAATAAAATAAAGGAATTGATGCATGAGAATCGACAGTTAACAGTCAGAGATCTTACTAGCAACGTGCGAATATAGGAAGAATCAGTGAAAACCAATTTAAAAGATCATTAGGGCCTAAGAAAAGTGAAGCACGATTAGTTTCAAAATCAATCAATTTTTTCGAAATTGTTTTTTTATCCGTCTGTGAAATCATGCTTTTTTATTACCGGCAATGAGTTTTGAATCTATGAAAACGACCCGGAAATAGGTGGTCAATCGGTCGAACATCGTAGCAAAGGTGAGCTGAAGCCAAAAAACCACGTCAAAACAGGTCAAATATCAAGGTTATGTTAACACTTTTCTTCGATTATGGAGGTGTATTGAACTCCGAATTCCTTCCGACCGCCTGAACTGTCAACAAGGAATATTGAGTGTGTTGTGTGGCTTTTGGCTATTCAGCGAACTAAAACGACCGAACTATAATAGCTGGAAATATTGTTCAGGTTGAATCGCTATTAGCTGTCATTCAAATTGACCGATCAAAATCGAGAAAAAGATAACTTTTCACCATTTTATACTAAAATAACGGAACACTGCACAAATGCCGACGACCGGCTGTATAACTCATACGCCCCTACCGACTCAACGTGACATCCACAGTACGTAGAACTATAGAGCGGGTTCAGAGAACAATATTTTTAGTAAAGAATAAGACCCAATTTTTTATTATTTCCTATGTTTAAAAATATAATTATAAATATTACGAATTAAACACATATATGTACATATGTACATATGTTTATGCTATCATAATATACGTATATAAATATATGTATTACAATAGCCATACCTGTACATATGCATACATATGTATGTGAAATGACACCTTTCTGGCATACCTAAATGAAAGCGTTGTGCCAAAAAAAAAAAAAAAACAAACTAACGGATAACGGAAGATGTGAAGGTCGTTGCTTTTATGAATAAGACAACTGTGCTTGTCGAAAGTGCACTTGTGTTCATGAATGAACATGTTTTTGTTGTAAGATTTAGCGTATTTGGGCTTCGGCATTATTGCTTTGAAATAGTATATTAATTTGAATGTAATCAATTATGAATGCTTTCATAGATATTCACAAAACGAATTTCATATGATACATACATATGTATATGAATGTGTGACTGCATATAAAAGTAAAAACAAATATAAGCAAATAAGTTAACATACGTCTGTAATAGCAATACATATGTAGTCCTGAGCAAAACTTTTATTCAATGCTCAGCCAGAGAATGTAGAATAATTGTTTTATGTACTCCGCTCTGTCTATGAAATACGTTCTCTGCGTTCTCTGTTTGACAGCTACGTGCAATTTGAGAGGGAAATTTTGCCGGATATTTTATTGCTGAGAGGAAAGTTGATAAAGCAGCGCTTATTCATTTGAAATAAAATTTCAACTATTTCATTTATATTTGAGGAATGTGTTAAGGCAAAGCATAAATATTAATTAGTTTAAATTTACTTGCAATATAAAATATGGCTGCAAAACTCTAGGAAAATACAAGAATATTTCACAAGTATTAAGTTATGGCAAGCGTAACCAGCCAACGCTCCATGTTAAATTTCGGCAAGCGTACCCAACAAAGTCGGTCCGGAAGCACACGGATTTTTAAGCGCCTAAGGACTGTTAACTCTGCAGTATTCTTCAAAATTATTTCTGTAATGTTTTCTGTTGCTATAATGACACACAAAATCAAAAAATATGAATGTATATATGTCCTGTTACAGCCTGTCACCGTACATTCTGGATCGTTTGCACTTCAGCGTGATGACACGACTGCAGACATATGAAAAAGTGTTCATGGAATGAAATTGTTAATAAGCGTGAGTCGTTTTGTCACCAGCAGCACTGCATTCATCAAACATATTATTTAACTGGTGAGTACATATATTTTAATCTTTATATCAAAGGAATTTAATTCAATTTGTAATTTTTCTGCAACTATGCATATATTTTTCTCTTTATTTAACCATTGCAAGCGCTGCCGCGGATTAAAATTTTTATTGCTAAGCCTTAATTATTGTTTATGATATTCTATATATCTACAGTTAAATACACTTAGGTGAAATATTTCAGGGATTTCACAAATTTCGTCTTCTAAGAAAATGTACAATTTTCCAGTTACCAATATAATGTAAACAATTTTAGTGATTTCTAATATGTATATTTAAGAGCACATAAACAACGGTTAATCATATGGTATTCATCGTTCATCACAAGTTATTCGTTTTTTCATTGCTAACGGCTGTAGCGACTTGAAAGTTTTTCCTTACCATACATACAAATAAATAAAAGTAGATTTTACAAATTTTTAACATCAACAAAAGATACATATAGAGAAATCTTTTTGGACTTGATGGTGATTAATTTAGCATTATTATCAGCAACAGTAGTGCTAGATTCCGCTGATGCGCTCATGTGCAAGTGTAATATTAGTTTGTTATTACTTGGTGGTTAATTTTGTGTTACAATTAATATATTGAAGTTATTTGCTTAGGCCACTACCACATCTTGTATCCAATTCAGGGCGCCACGTATGCGTCGTAGCCGTGCACGCGCCAAAAAACTACATATCAATAAATATTCCACATAAGTGCGACGACCGCTCTCATTAAAACTAAGCTGATCCACAGCAGCGCGACCCTCACACATTACTTTGGTGGTGAGTGAAAGCAGCCATTGAAGAATCTGTAAAATTAATATCATCATAATTAGTAATTAGAGGCGATTGTTGTTTTTATGAACTCACCTCCGGGCTGTTGGGCATGCCACCAGTTTTAAGCCACTTAGATGGCGCCCATAGAAAAAGTTGCATTATGTTTGCCGCGATATCTGGGCTTACACGCTTAGCAGGGCTCGGGTTCAGTATGTTATAGATCAGTTGCTGCACAATCGCTGGGCATTCATCGTTCAGCGGTGGCAGATCGTCCTCCTTATAATCACTATTGCGCAATGACAAAGTTTGCTCGCCATTAGCCAAGGCTAAACCGCCACTCGATGAGTAGAATGGATTGCGTTGGCCGAAAATTTCATAGGCAATCGCGCCACAAGCCCATAAGTCCGCTTTTGCATAGTTCAGCACAGCAAATGGGCCGGGTTGTTTGTTAATGATCTCAGGCGCCATCAGCGCGGCATTGCCGCCCTTGTCGATATCGTAGGATGTGTAAGGTATCTGCAAGCCATGTACTTTATCAGCCAAACAGCAACCGAAGTCGGAGAGGACCAACACCGGCGGTGAATCATCATCATTCATTTCAATAAGTATATTGTCGGACTTAATATCACGATGCGCAATGCCATGTCGATTAATATGCGCCGTAGCTTCAAGCAATTGTGCCAACAGCAATAGTTTGGTACGCGCGCTCAGTTTGTGTGAATCCAGTAGCGCGCGCAAGCTGTAGTCGTAGCGTTTCATCAACAAATAAAGCGACATATTGCGTCCATAACCATGTGGATTGATGCGTTGCGGCTGAGCAACTGGGTAAAGTATATGGCCGTCGGGGAAGTTGCGTACCTCATCGCAGAAAAAGCCAAACATGCAAACTATATTTGGATGCGGCGGCAAAGTGAGTGTTTGATTTTGTAATAAGCGTTCCCACTCTTCCGAAACGTCATTCATGCGACGCGCACGTGCCGGCACGGTCTCCTTGTACATGGCGCGCAGAATGGAGAGTGCATTACTTTGTATGTCATAGTTGAACATCATTTTCAAAGCGAGCGGATAGCGATTTATACCCGCTAATGGCGCATCTATGGATTCCTGCAAACATTGAATTTTATTAGTGTTTTTAATCAAGCATAAAACTAAACAAATTTATACGTACGAGCCCTTGCATGCCACTACTAATTCCGGAGAAACCAGCATTTCTATCACTAATCAAATCGTTGTCTAATTTCTGCATATTTTCTTCTTCCAAGTCACTAGTGCGTCGTGCACTACGCTCGGCGACAAAAGCAGCAGCCGCGGAGTTCTGATTATACAATTCATTAAGATTATCCATAGAGCTGCCGAAATTGTGTACAAAACGTGACATATTCTGTATTGGAGACATCAATTCTGGATGGAAAGATTGTTGTTGAAGTGGTACAGCTGTGGTAGTGCGCGCCATAGCAGCTGCTGCTTCGGCGTCATGCGTTGCATCTAAGACAGGCGTTTCTATAGATGTAGAGTTACTACTTGCGTTTTTAAATGCTGCCGAATACACTACTGCCGCACAGCCTTTTGCAATAGCCGGTCCCACGTCCAATTTATCGATGCTGAAGTCACTATTAAGACTTTCGGATATCTCATCATAATTCCAAGATGCTTGTAGACGGCCGGCGGCTTCGCGTATCTCCCAACACACACCCTCCAATTCGTCCTCTTTTGTTAGCACACCAGCGCCGGAGGCCAAACTGACGCCGACGAGTGCAAAAAAAGGTGCAGAATCGCCATAGAAGAGCTTTTTAGTTGCTTGCGTTCGTAATTCTTGTGAGTAATTGGTTGTGACGCGATTTAAGATATTGTCGATGAAAACTTTGCGCGCATGTTGGCCAACGCTTAAAAGGCCGGTACGTGGCAGCGACTTTGACGCGCCACTTGTAGCTGCATGTGTAATGCCTCCTCTAGCCGGCAAAGGTTTAGCGGACGCGGTAACACTAACAGCGCCCGACTACACGCGATAAATATTTTTGTAATGTTAATGAAGAAAACATTTAGTAGCATTCAATTCTAATGTAACATACCCTTAAAGAGTTGGGTAAGCTCCGGCGCGTCTTCTCGCGGTTTTGTTCCAAAATGTTGAAGTGTATATCGCGTTTCCAGTAACTTTGTAGGAAGTAGCGACCATGTTTAACCAGTCGTAAGGTTAGTAGGCGCACAGACATCCTCGTCGCTTTCTAGTGATACGCCTATGCACTGTTAATTGTAATTGCAATGATACACCCACAAACACAGTAGCAGGTTTTGCACTTTTTCTCAATTACTCGCTGCAATAACAGATGGCTCCGTGAATTTTTTTGTGTTTGTGTTTGTTGGTGTAATAGTAACTGCTGTGCAAAATATTTACGTCGCAGAAACGCAGAAAGACAAGAAATATTAAGCTTATTTTCCTAAAATATATATTATGTGGAATGTGGCATACTCACGTTTTACTTATATTCGCGAAAACTTCTGATATTTTTATAACGTACACAGCAGCGTATTGCACACATCGAATATGATTGGCGTAGCAAGTGCTACTTCCTTACTTTTTTGCAATTATCTAACAATAGCAATATTTTCACGCTTGGCTACTTGCTAGACGTTAAAATGGATTTAATATGTTACAACAAAGCTTGTAAACAGCTGCACAACTTTTGTTTGGATTATTCATTAACTCTCTTACCATAAATTGTAGATAATTAAGCGATTTCTACTGGTTGTGCTTTGTTTATTTTGATTTTTCGCCTTTAATTTTGCTCTTGCAAATTGTGTTCGAACAATCGTTTATTTTTCGATAATCGCTAAAAATAGCAGAAAAATATTGAAACAAACACGCAAAAAACAAGTTGATCAGCAGCGAAATAACCAATCACAATAGCGAATCAGCTGTTTGTATTTTGTTTACCATTTATTCACCATAAAACCTGGGAAAAAGGAATGGTATTAATTTTGTAGCCGGTGTATCACTTCCGGCAAAGTAAAATGGAAATCAAATTTTATTTTCGCAACAAACTAATACAATACAAATACATATATCAGTAAATTTCATTACCTTTTCCTCTACTACTAAAGGCTGTACACAAAGCATGGTGTAGAACTCGTTACTTAGCGGCTGCATGTGATCGCTCTGCTACACAAATTGCGGTTGTTTTTCATAACGCCTCTACATATTATTGTTGGTTTTGTTATTACTTTTGTTAGTACTCGTACTCTTTAACAGTTTTTATTTATTTTTGTACTTTGAACGTGCTTGTAATATGTTAAACTAAAATTCTGTTTAATAATTATTGTGAGGAAAAAATGAATTCTTTCAGTCGTGCTTATCGGGGTATGTAAATATGTAAAAATTTATAACATTAACTATAAATGGTGATTTTAATTTAAACAATAGATCCCAAATCACCACTTACTCCACTTACACCGCTACCTGCGCATACTGCCTTCAATTTTAATTTAAGTGGTGACACGCTGCAACCTTTTCTAAATGTTATAGAAGCTGAACGCACTAAAGAAACACCTAAATCTTCGCCAGCTGGATTGGCATGTGGTACAAAATACGTGAATGTGAACAAATATATCAAACGTCAGCCGGGAAATTTAAACGCACATATTGTTTTATCTGACACTACAAATAAATCAAGAAAACTTTCACCAAGATTCATTTCAAAGAAATCTGATGTTGACGTCAAAAAAACTTTGAAAGAATCAAATAATGATCTTAATAACAATAAAATTAGTTCGAAGTACTCATCAACAAGCATTTCCAGCTCCTCACGTGGGTCTTTTAAATGCAACGAATCATCTTATAAAGAAACTGACACAATTCCATCCTCAAAATTCAAATTAAGTCCTCGCGCTACGTCTACTTTTAAATATTATAGTGTATCCAGTAGCCAAAGCTCTGCACATAGCTCTAGCGGTTCAATTAATTCAAATAATTCAAGTACAACTCCAAATTCTTTCAATTATAATGGAGGTGCACGTCATCATAAGCCACCGAAACTTGTCCTCAATGATACAAGTGTTACTGAGACTGACTCCACCATGTCAACTGTCTTCAACTGGGTGTGGAATTGCCTGTCACCTATGAAGAATCCATCTATTTATGAATTGCTGGCACGCGTTGATATGCAAAAATATTGGGAAATTTTTGAGAAAGAAGAAATATTAGATTTGGAAGTATTTTCAACTTTAACTATGGCGGATTTGGCAGCAATTGGCATTAAAGATACTAACGACTGTGTCAAAATATTAAAATCTGTTGGATGGGCACTCGATTTTCTGTCGGGGTTATTAAATTTTAAAAGGCCTGAAAAGTAAATTTGTAGTTACAAAAAATTTTGTTAATAATTTTATGTTTAAATGTTTGTGTATGTATAGCTGTTTAATTTTGTGAAATGTATTGACTACAAAGAATAAACTTGACTACGAAGAAAGTAATGTATTTATTTATTTTTATAACAAGCATATTTGAATATTGGATTCTATACAAAACATATACTGATGTTAATGAAATATATGTTTTGCGTATGTATGTATATATAAGCTTGCCTAAAATTCCGTTAAAGGAGCGGATTATTTATTGTAACTTTGCCATGAGAAAGAACAAGCGTTATGTATCCGATAATATACGATTCCAATTTGCTTTACGAAATTATTTGGCATTCAAAAATTGAGAAAGCGAATTAAATTTTGTATTAACTTTAAAAACATTTATAAATAAAATTATATTAAATTCGACGTTTAACGTCGTGGTATTCTAAGCGCAATCCCAAAATTCAGCCATAATGGAATCGGTGCTTTTCGCTAATATAAAAAAGCTATATGCTAATGAGTTGTATTCTTGTGTTATACCGGCCGCCAGTTTGTTAAATACACTTTTGCAAAATGAGCGCAATGTTGCTACGCCCGAAATGGAATATCAAGTGCTTCTTTTCAGCGGCAATGCACACTACTATGAACGGAATTATCGTTTGGCCAGCAAACAGTATGAAGCCGCATTACTAATGCGCAAAACTATGTTGCGCTTTAAGAATACCCAGATAGTTAGCATTGAAATAACACAGGAACAGTTTAGTGAGCTTGAGACGCGCTACCGTCTCGCTAAATGCTATAGGGAGCTTGGTGAGGACCATAAGGCCATAAGCACTTTACACGCCTTGCCCTTGAAAACCCGCACTCCCAAAGTGAATATGCTATTGGCACAACTTTGCCACTATGGGCAAAATGTTGATAATGCGGAAGCCGTAGCAGCTTATAAAGAAGTATTAGGTGATTGTCCCATGGCATTGGTGGCTATAGAAGCGCTATTGATGTTGGGCGTGGATGGCATAGAGGTTAATTCACTGGTGGTTAATGGTATTAAAATATATATATACAAGTATATAACAGTTTCCAAATAATCATTACTCTACTAAATTTCAGCTAGTACGGTGCCGAAGCACATTGATTGGTTGAGCAGCTGGATAAAGGCACATGCTCAGCTTTATGGACGCGATCATTTAGAAGCATCAAAAACATTTCAAGCCATTAACGACACCACAAAATTTCACCAAAACTCCTATTTACTCACTTTAATCGGCAAAAGTCTTTATTATTATGGGCGTTATATGCAAGCGCAACAATATTTAGAGACTGCACTTATGGTAAATCCCCATAATACGGATGCTCTAATGCCGTTAGCTGTCGTTTATGAATATAATCAGAAACTGCCTGAATTAGATAAACTTGCCGCACAAATTGGCAATATAAAAGAGCTAAACTCTGAGCATTGGTTTGTTGTCGCCGAAAGTTGTTATGCCGCAGGACAGATAGTGAAGGCCATTTCGTTTGCAAAGAAAGCAATCGAGTTGGACGAACGCAACATCGAGGCACAATTACTACGTGGGCGTATTTGCTTGCAACTAAAACAAGGTGTTGAAGCAATCTCATATTTTCGCACAGCACAATGCATTGCCAGTTACCGCTTTGAGGTATATAAAGGTCTATACCATTGCTATGTGAGCAGAAAGCGACGGGACGAAGCACAGGCAATGTGTGCATTGGCCGTGCGTTATTTTCGCAATTCACCTCGCAGTTATGTGGTATGTGTGAACAGCTTTGTAAATAAGTAACACAAGTTTCAAAGTGACGTTTTTTATTTTAGATGTTTGCGCGTGTTTTATTACATTCCAGTAACCCGTTGGCAAAGAAAAGCGCTAAGAAATTCTTGGCCAAAGCGTTAGAAATCGATGAGCATTATGCCGTCGCTGTAGCCCTTATGGCAGATGTGTGTCAAGCAAATGGAGAAACGCAAGAAGCCAGCGCTATGTTGAAAAAGCAAGTTTTATCGTTTCCAAATCCCTCATATTTCAGCATGTTGGGTGATTTGCGTCGCACCGCCAGAGATTTGGACGGTGCACTTGAGTATTATACAATCGCATTGAGGTATGTATGTTACAGATATGGTAAACATAAGTGGCTGTATTACGTTTGTATCTCCTCTTTTCAGTCTTGAGCCTAACGATCGTCACGCATTAAAAGGTGTGAAAGCATTAACACGCGGCGGCGATAAACAAGACCAAGATACTTCGCTTATGATATCACGTCTGCGTGACGAAGAATGGCAAATTGATGAAGAAGCAGAAGAGTCCTCATCACATGATGAAGACGATTCAGATACATACTCCGAACCATTTTGGCAAGATTTGGAATCTGAAGTGATTAATTAGTGCATTTCGAGGTTTGTAAGATTTTTTATTTCATTATACATTACTTGGTAAAAATATGACGCTAAAAGCGTATTTAGCCCAAGTATAGTAGATTTTTATCATTCTAATTTTTAGTCTAATGCCGAAAAGTACGTATTAAATGCCGTGTTAATTTAAGCGCTATAATATTTGAAAAATGTTCGTATATTTATTTGGATAAAAAACATATACAATTATAAATAACATGTGTGATTTTCAACACCTACGACGTCTTCTCAGTCTCCATTTCTTCATCGTTTGCACTACTATTGTTGGCGGCAGCTGTAGCGCTGCTTGATTTTGCTTTATCCTTCTTATCCTTGACGGCTTTGCGGTAAGCCTCCAAATCGGTTGACAATGGCTCTACAAAGCTTTCAAATTCCAATTGTTTTAAAGCGTCCAATATATTTGCTGCTGTGATAGTTTTGTGGTTCTGTTTTCGCGCCAGCGTTGTTGATGAGGATGTCAGAAAGATCACAAAGACAGAAGCCGCCCGTGCAATGGCAGCACGCGCTTCCTTGCTCACATTCGCGCCTTCAGGCAAAGCATCTTTGATTAAGCGTCCCACGACTGCGTTTGGTAAATTCAAATCTTCAATGCGTTCGACCATGGCCAAATGAATTTATATTCAAATCAAAGATGTAAGCGATAATTGCTGTAAATTTGCGAATTTTTCACTTCTTTTTTGACAGTTGCACCGAAGCGGTAAACAAAAATCTAATAAATGCAATGTTGCTTCTTCCTGTCAATTCAATCACAATAGTGACTTTCCGATTAAAAGTTGTGCTTATGTCGATAAATATCGATGATTTCAAAAAAAAGTAGAGAAACGTTCAAAAAGTGAAAATAAAATAAAGTATTGTAACGGATTTCTCGATAAATCTTGTCTTCCTTGAAACTCACTCTTCAGTCCCAACTTAACGCATCACTCCTTATCGGAGTTAAAAATTCCTTACTTACATATGTATATATCTCATTTCCTCTTAACACGGCAGCACTCTAACTAGAACTATGTTTGTAAGACAGTCCGGCAGTCCTTTTATAGTAGAGTGTTACCAAAAATTCGCCCCTCGAACGTTTTGACAACTACGAAATTCGCTGTTAATTCTGGGAATTTATCTTCGATTCTATTTTGTTCTCGTATCGGTGTTCGTCACATAGCCCTCCACCGAAGTCTGATCGGCCCGATTAGACATAATATTTATGTATGTCTCTCATCTCGTCTTTTTGTGTAATGTAACTTTTGGATGCGTTAGGAAACGAAGGCCCGTATATTATAGACGCCAAAGTTTAGGAAATCCTTTGTTTAGTAAATAGTATATTGGACATATTTAACACTTGAAATAGACTGTTCTCCAGTTGTTGTCACAGCTACCTAATCCAAGTTAAGATGGCCAGGATTAGATAAGTTGTCGTCGAGGTCATCCAACGGTAGGCCCAGAAAAGTACTTCTTCGACGGGGTCGGACCATAGGGACAGGGGTGTTAGCAGGACATTCAAAGAGGTGATTAGTGTCATGCGGGAGATTCGTTGTTGTATGTTTGATATGTCAGGAACGATTCTGGATATGTAGGAGCTTAACCTGCCGAAGTACCCCAGTAGAAACTGCTTGGAGAAGAGTTCATTATGCTCCTTAACTGGGAGCGAACGGGCCTCACTGTGCAGGTGTTCGATGAAAGACACCAAGAGGTATCCTGTTGTAGTCCGGAGTACAGACTGTCCGCCTAAGGGGGCGCTGTACTCTGCAACAATGTTGTGCAGATGTTTTCCTTCAAAAATTCGCAACAATCATTCCCGTGCCGCGGTTTTCTCTTCCAACCCAAGACCGTCGGTTCTACGTAACCGGAAAAACTAATATTTTCATATCGGCAGCATTCGTTCAAATCACTTCAGGCATATTTGCTGCCTTTACAACAACAACCACAACGAAAGAGAGCATTATAGTAAGAGCGATATTTTATTTTGTTTTTGTTACTTTCTGTCTATATTATTTTTTATTGAAATATAAATCAAATTCTTGTATTAAATATAATTTTCTGTTTAAGTACACGAACTACAGCAAATTTTATGTACAAATTATTATATTATATGTATGTATGTATGTGTGCGGCAACCATCCGTTCGCAAATTTACGAAAACGACAAATTTAACGGTTCAATTTGTGCCAACTTAGTGCTCAGCTTATTTTTTAACCGTCAATTATTGTGTCTCTGCCATACATTCGCTTTACAATATTTTCTAATACTGCAGCTAATGTCTAAACTAGTAATTAGTTTACTGCATTTGCTAACTCAGAAATTACATGCAATTAAGTAGTACCCCGCTAACCTAACCCTACTTTAGGGTAGTATTTATATAGTATGTTTAACTAGCTTAAAGTTTCAAATCGCGAAAAATAGTTATTTTTGGTATGGTAAATTATGCCTCGGGATGTGCCTCACTGTTTCCTGCCGGCGCTTCTGTGCCGCTGTCTGCGGCGCTTGCCTCCGCGGTAGTCGTCGCATCTACTGCTACTGCAGCACTCTCCTGCAGCGTTGGCAACGTACGCGTATGCACGCCAGTCGTTTCAACGACGATCGTTGGCAGTTCGGCATTTTCAATCGCATTCGCGTTGTTAACAGCTGCCGCGCTAGTAGCTGCCGGCACACCCGCATGCTCGGCAATCACAGGCTCCAACTCGGGCGTCGTATATTGATTAACATTAATTTCCGTTTCGGCCGCATTAATATCGATACGCGGTGTATGTTCATCCCTATTTGCTGGTGTCTTTGCTTCCTGACCGCCTTCTAATCTTGCAATGGTTTCGCTTTCTTCTGTTGCCTGAGACACCTCCACAGCTGGTGCAGCGGTGATGGTAACCGCCGGTGGTGCTGCTTGTGTATTATTAACAACTGCTGGCTGGGCGGTTGTTTCGCTTGTTGTGGCGGGCGCTACCGGTAATTTTGCTAAATCGGCGGGCTCAGGCGTTGAGGCCTTCGACTGCACGGGCGTGGGCGCCTTTGATTGTGCTGGCGTTGGTGGTTTTGACGGTGCTGGCGAGGCGGAGGGCGTGGAGCTGCGCGAGCCCAATTTCTGCTTGTGTGCGCTCTTATCTAGCAGCACTGACGTGGCTTGTGGCGCTGGGCTGCCGCCGCGTTTTATTTCCTCTATTTTGGCTTCAAGTTCCTGACGTATTTCTAGAATCGGCTTGAGTAAGAAAATGGGTACGTCATCGTCGCGGCGTTGAAACAACATTTCACCCTCAAAATCCAGTAGTTTATGTTTACGCGCACGCAATAAAATGCCAACGACTTTATCGGAGATGTAATTGTAAATCTGTGTGTGTAAGGAAGAAGGCAAGAGGTTCGTTACAGTGTTGGCGCAACGCAAGATTTTCGAGATACTCACATTGAAGAGCTCACCGAATGGTATGACACGCATTTTCGGCTCATCCTTGACATTGTAGCCCTCTGAGTCGATGATTTGACACAGCTCCAGCATTTCGCGGAGCACATGCATGTTCGCTTTCTGTCCGCGCATTTCTGTCAAACTGCCTGCCAAGGGTCTGTGGAAAATAAAATACAAATATGTTAATATGGTGTGGGATAGGGTCCGGACTGTTTTTCTACTTACTTGCCATATTCGTCTTTGGAGAAGGTCGGCTTTGGCGACACACGTCCATTGGCCGTGGAGAAGGGATTCAGAAGCTGTTGCTGTTGATGTTGTTGCGTTTGTTTGTTAAACATTGCCACCTTAGAGGAGAGCGGCGAGTCCTGCAGAGTACAAAAAAAAAAGAGTTGAAGAAGAGCGATCAGTATTTCTTGGTCAATTTGACTGCAGCTGCTAGTAGTTTGTTAAATACTTGAGACATGACGCCGGCAGGCATTTGCTGTGTGCTTAAGTTCGTGATTTTACTGTTAATTTGAAGGTTGTTTGGCCGAAAGATGTGTAAACTTTGTTATTGTTTTTAAACCGAAAAAAATTAGTGAATTTTAAAAGTTTTCATTTTAAAACTGACTTTTCATAATAATTTGAATTTTTAAACGGTATTTTGTTGCAAAGTGATTTTATAGAAGATCAAGAGTTGATCTCGATATAACCAAACTCGCATGCTTACACAGACACTAAGCGTGAACACCAGAGGTCTAAACAAGTTGAATGAAAATCAACACAGAAAAAAATATAAATGGATATATAGGATTTGTCCGGAAAGTAATAGGACTGATTTTCGGTAGAGGGCGTTTCTAACTAAAGAACGAGTGGCTAGTCAGTTGTCTCCGAGCATCTGGAGAGTCAGGACAAACATTTTCGCGTGACGTGTTTCTGTAAGTGGTGCAAGCCGAAAATGTAACGTTTGTTAGAGCAGAGGTATGCGATTAAATTCTGTGTGAAACTCGGTAAATCTGCGACAGAGACGTTTGATGTGATCAAGCAGGCTTACCCAGATGTTGCTTTAGCAAAAAGTGTTATGTTTCGGTGGCACCAGGCCTTCTTGGAGGACCGGGAAGATGAATGAGCAAATCCAAAGTGAAAACGATGATCATTGTCTTTTTTGACATTAAGCATCGTCCACCATGAATTTGGTCCTCCTGAACAAAGCGTCAACGTCAAGTTTTATGTGGAAGTCCTCAAGAGACTCAAACGAAGGGTAAATCGGGTCCGGCAAGACATTGCAGCCGATTGGAAGTTGCACCATGACAATGCATCGGCTCACACTGCCTTTCTTGTGAACAGCTACCTAACCGAGGCCGGCATCCCAATGCTTCCGCAGTCACCCTACAGCCCAGATGTGGCCGCCGGACTATTTTTATGTTTCCTTGCCTGTAAAGGCCAATGAAAGGGTATCCAAACAGCATAGACCTCGACCCTCAAGGCTATTCCGCAGAATGCCTTCCGTGACGCCTTCAATGCTGGGAAATCGCGCTGGCAGCACTGCATCGACGCAGAAGGAGCCTATTTTGAAAGTTTTTAAGGAATTGTAACAATTGGTTCTGTACATTTTTTTAAAACGACTCAGTCCTATTACTTTCCGGACAAACCCTGTATAAATCAGTATAAAGATCTTTTATGTATTTTTTTATGCTATAAGGAAAGCAGTGTTGAAGGCTGTTACAGCACCTTCAAGTTACATTCTAACGTAATTTAGCAAAAATTAATTTAAATTATTTTATTTCTACTTTTTTTGTACTTTTTATGTTATAATTTGAAATTCCCACACCCAATTTCATCATTCATTCACAATTTCGCTCATTCAAAGTCCATTCATTAAGTACTTGCCTGAATGGCCAATTTCACATTTTTCTCTAGTGACCGCTGTATGTATCACCGGGCGTATGCGTGATTTTCATTTTGTTTCATGCTTGTTCTTATGCATTCCGTCAATTAATCAAAACAATAGCAGCGCGTAGTAACAGCATTTCGAACTTTTTTTTTGTAATTATTTGTCTAAATGTCGCGAAAGGGCTGATTTATTTACCATACACCTACAAGTGTTGGTTGTTTTTGCTTTTGCGCACAAAATGGCAGCAGGTGACGTGCATAAATTTCGTTTTATGCACCTGCACAGCATGTTATATACTTTATATATATATGTATATATATATATATATATATATATGTATGAATGTAAGTGCATTGTAAATAATTATAGTTGCTTGTGCTGCATCAAAAGAAAGCAAAGTGCAACCCTGCGCTTGCCAGTGAATTTTGATTTATTTTTAAAGCGCAACTGTCAATGGCATAACAGTATTTTTTTTACTTTTTTCGGTTATTGTTTCAACTGTAATGGCTGTTTTTGTTGTTGCAAACGAAATTCGCATGAAAAAACAGCTCAAGGTTGCAACAGTGTGAAATGGCTCACCTTTGTCTAATTGTAGACGCCATAAAAAGTAATAATTTTAAGGTTAGTTTGCTTAGATTTTTGATGGAATATACATACATACATACGATACATATAATGATTTATTGCCAAAAGCATGCAAACACGTGCATTCGGTAGTTGCTGCAAGCGGCTGCGCTGCAATTTTACGCTAATTTCGTGTACATTTAGCGATTTGTAAGTATTGTACACATAAAAAGGGTACTAAAGTTCAATAGACATATTCCGCCACATTCATACACAAAAATATGCGAATATGAGCGCGCACAGTTGCCAAAACATAAATTACATTTCCTGCAACGTGTGTTAGCCTTCAGCAAATGCCAACAAGCAAACACCGAGCCTCGTTGCGGCCAAGCTAAATGAGCCTGCGCTCGACCGCATGTGCAAAATGTGCATTTTATTGTGCCCACACACGCGCAGCAGTCAGTATATGTACATATGTATGTATGTGTGCGCTTGTGTTCAAGAAAGCATTCAAATAATTTGTAAATTAAAATACTAAACAAATGTGAAATTGATTTTTATAGGCGAAACACTTAACTAAAATATATATTATTTTATTTTATATGTATTTTAACCGTTACATTTGTCTGACAGCTGCAGCAACAAAGCTTTAGAGTACCGAAATTGTGCATAGCCTATACAGTGTGAGTCATGTGACATAAAAAATAATACAAAGGAAAAAATAAAATGAAATATTCGAAATATTTTAAGTTTACAAATGTAGACAGGAATTTTTGCAAACCGGAAGCTGCATCAATCAGTTTGCCGCTTGCAAAATTAGGCGTAAAGGCCGCAGGTTGTCTATCAAAGTGTGGTTTTGATTGATTCTGATATGCGTATGAATGCCAATAAGTAAGAAAAAGTAAGAAAATTACAAAATTTCGCATCTGCGTTATTAAAAGGTCGTTTGTAGATTTTTACGATTTTTCCGGCATTGCGTGAACAATTTTTATGCGACTCAGGATTGCTTTCTGTATCGTTTTGACAGTTGTAACATTTATTATTTAATTTTTTTTTTATTATAACTTATTTTTCGTTTAAAATTTCTTATATTACATTTTTATTAAACGTTATTTTTAAATATTTATTAATTTGATGAGTTAATTTTAAAATTTATAAAAAATTTGAAAAAGTCTTTTTAAAGAGTTGTATCAATTATATTTTTTTCAAAACTTAATTGACTTTTTAATGCTCAAAAATAAGAAAATTAATAGAAAGTACTAAAAAATAAAAATTATAAAATAATGAAAAAATAAATAAATTATAAAAAAACATTTAATTAATTAATAATTAATTTTAAATATATAATAAAAAATAAGAAAATATGATAGAAAGTACTAAAAAATAAAAATTATAAAATAATGAAAAATACATAAATTATAAAAAACATTTAATTAATTAATAAAAAATAAGAATTTAATTAATTTTAAGAATATAATTTAATTATAATAATTATAATAATTTAAAATTAATAATTACTTGATGAAATATTTTTTATAATTTATTTATTTTTTCATCATTGTATACTTTTTATTTTTTAGTACTTTCTATTATAAATTCTTAGGTATTATTTTTATTATTTTAAACTTAATATTATTTTTAACTGAATTGTGCCAATTAAATTTCTTTTAAAAACATAATATATAATTTTTTTTATATATTATTAAATGAAATATTTTTGTATATTATTTTTTATTTTTTCTTATTATTTTTTTAATATGTTTTTTATACCTTAGAGCTTATTTTACTCATTTAAACGCATTTTATTTAATCTAGAATCTCAATACACTTTTTTATATTAAATTTTTTAGTGTTTTTTCTTCTAATTTTTCTTTATTTTTATTATTTTTTTTATTTCTTTATTATTATTTATTATTTTGTTATATTTTTTTTTAATAATTATTTTTAAACTTTTTTTATCTAAATTTGAAGTGTAATTTTTTGTGCATAAAACCCGAACATAAGTGTATTAAGCCTCCGCAGCTTTCGAAAAAATGTGTTTTTTCACATACTATAAATGTGTAAATGTGGAATTAGTTAAATGTATTTTATGAAAATTCCAAGCATTTTTGCGGCATTTCACCAGTCGCGTATCATAAATCATTGGCAATGAATAATGCGCACAAACAAGTGAAGAAGATTTACAAACAAGCTTTGTGTTGAATTTTTGTCAAGAATATTTCAATATACAAAAAAAAAAAAATATCGAAAAATGCGAAAAATTTCTAAAAAAAAATCGGTGAAATTTAAAACATTAAAAATATACGACAATGTTTGTTTAAAATCTAAATAATTTTTCATACGTCACGTCTTTTTTGACGCTTATTTGACAAATACATATTTTTAACATTATAATATTTATAAAATGCTAAAATTTTTTTGGTGACATTAGATTGACATATAGAAATTTTAAATTTAAGATTATTTAAATGTTTAAGTAGGCAATCACAAACGAATCAGCTGTTGCGTTTTGCTTACTTCTTTGAGTTTTACTCTGCAGTCTAAGCCCAGCCTAACACAACTGTAAATTGTAAACAAACAAAACATCATTACTAAATGAAATTTCTTTTAAGTCTCACAGAGTTTAAAATTTTCCATTTTTTAACAAAAAATTTACCGTTATAAGAACATACGCAGTTTCTTAAAGAAACTACATGGAATTTCTTCTTGGTTGTACTAAAAGTGTGACATTGAAAACAGCAAACAAAAGAAAAACAAAAAGTGTACAAGATCACTGTCCTTAAATTTGCACCCGCATGCTACATTTTGCAATGTCGCAATTTATGAAAATTTTTCTAAAACTACATACATATATACAAATGTATTTTGTTTCTCTATTATTCACTTACGCCGCAATTGCAAGCAAAACGAAAGAGTGATCGTGAAAAATTTGTCCACTTGACAAATAAAGATTTTTTTCCTCCATACATGTATTCAATTTATACACACCCACTCATATGAGCACCCAGAAAATTATGCACATAACACACCCCTTAAGTTGGCGACAAGCGAATATAAAAAAAAAAAAATAAATAATTTGCAATTTTGAAAAACCGTTAAAACGAGTGTGTGTGCTCATTGCTGTTGGAAAGCTCTGCTAAAAATTTTGGCACTTGGCGCGATGCGTCAATTGAATTTTTGCCGCCAACAACACAGCAACAGGCAGCGGATGAGCATTTGAGGCGACTGCCGCCTGGGTGGCGACAAATGATTATGATCACGTTGGACCATGAACGTGAACGTACGGCCAAGCGGCGGCAAGTGATCACTGTCACGGCGACGATTCTGTGCATGTATGTGAGTTTTAGCTTAGATATTTTTATGAATAGACATTCCTTTATCCATTTATTTTTTTTGTTTTTGGTTTTTGGCAATTTTCTTGTCGATTGAAAATTTACTAGGCGCATATCTAGGTAATGGGTAATGTTATGTGGGTGTGCTATATTAGAGCGTGTTTTTAATTTTTTTTAATTTATTTTTTACTGCGCCAAATAATGAGCTGAGCAAAAGGCGTGTACTCATGCAAACGTCAAATGTAGCGTTAATGACGCACTGCGCTCCGTAAACTAGTAACAGACATGCTGATAATACCCAAATACAAAATTTTTTAAAGCTTTTTTTTTAAATGAGATTTTTAAAATTAAATTATATATAATTTATATGTATGTAAAAGCGCATAAGTATATGCACCATTAAATTTTCTTTTAAAGAACTAGTGTTGTGTTAGCATTTTATACTAAAAGAAATTTCATAAGTAAATAAGAAAATGTCTGCCACAAATTGACAATATATCCAATATTTTTCTTAACAATTTTTGGGCTTCATAAAATCAAATATGTAATTCTATAGTAATTTCTAATTTAATACGAATGTCATTTAAGCTCGCGTGTAAGCGCCGTGTTATTATCTCGTGCTTGCGATTATTTACAATGGTTTGCTATCGTCTTTTTATTATTGTACCCTCACTTGCATGTGCTAACGTCACGTGTTGTTACTGTAAAATTGCCGTTATTTGAATTGTTTGAAGTTTACACAGGATTTTTATTAACTATAAGTTTTTCTATTAAAAATAGTAATAGATTTGCGGTATTTTTGCTGATTTTTCTTTGAGCGTGAGAGTAGTATAGTATGCCATAAATAAAACATAAAAATTTTAATATTTCTTAGTATACATATACCGTACATATGAGCAAACAAACATCATTTACTCAAGCGAAATTCATTTCTTTGGCAACTAATAAAATTAAACATTGCTTTTGTTCTAACAAAATAGTTAATGAAAAATGCTGCAGAATGTTTTGAAAACTTTTAAAGCGAATAAAGTTTGGGAATGAAATACGAAATATGGCATATGGTAAATATATATGTACATAAATAATGTAAATACTTGGCTGTTAACCCCAAAGCAGACAAAAATAGCTACATTAAACCATAATTTATTGGTCCATACAAACTTAAATATAGTATATTAACATACATATGTACATATATTAAATTGTTTAGTATATATGCAAACTTGCTTAAGATTTATGGGCAATCAAACAGAAAACAAGCATTTGATAGATATTTTTGTGTATTAAAAAATATTATAAATAAGCATAAAAAAATAATAAAAATAAATATTAAAGAGTTGAAGAAAGCATTTCAAATTCCAAGTGCTGAAATACATTAATATACCGCAGTAATGTGTATAACAATAGCTTTTTTTTATCTAATATGCCACACCTTGTGTCATTGAATGGCGTCGAATCGATTGTTACGCCCGAACGCATTACGCATACGCCCCGTTACACCGCGCGACACGTCACTAAGCCTTGTATTTGTGCCGTTTCATTCTTCATTTTTTACTTTCGTTTGGTATTTTTGTGCATTGCATAATGCTTTTTTCATTTTTAAATTGTATTTTCAATTGGGATCGCTGTGCATCGGATGCGCTAACTTGCGGCTTATGAATGCGTTCGTTGAGCAAAGACGCCAAGAAAGATCTTTACATACTTTTTGTTAGTGTTTTTCGTTTCGTTGCTTGTTGCTGGCACAAATGTGGAATCTATTTAAAATCATTTTTTTGTATACATATATTTTCATTGTTTTAGCAAATTTTTTTAATATGAATTCAGATTTTTTTATTATAAAATGTTATAAATATTTTCATTTATTCTTTACATTTATTGTTAAATGCTATAAGTACAAACTCAAAACTTAAAAAAATTGGTTCACTTATAATTATTAAAAAAAATGACATTTTTAAAACAAAAACATTCTGGTATGTCCATTATATATTTTTTTTTAAATGCTATAAAACAGAAATTCGTAACTATGCTTTCATTGGTATTTAATTTAATATATTTTTCATTTCACTTCGTATTTTTTTTTTTTAGTATTTTTATCATTGATTTTGTAGTTTTTTACTTCAGTTAGAGTTATTTCTATTTTTCAAACTCAATATTATTCTTTATTTATTAACACAACGCATATTTTGTTAATTTAATATTATTTATTTTTTTATATAATTTCTAATTATTTTATTTATTTTATCTTTAGCTTTTACTCTTTTTATATTGCTGAAATTTATTTTCATAATGCGGTAATTTTTTTTGTTTTAGTTAGAGTTTTTTTACCTAACATTTTTGCTACCAACTTTTTTTAAATCTAATTCTTTCCCTTGATTATATTATTTATGTATTTTGTTAATGTCATATTATTTAGTTTAGTTTAATTTTATTTTCTTATTTTTTTTCAAATTTAATATTTTTCTTTATTTAGTAATTTTTATTTTATTAATTTTTTTTGGTGTTTTTATACTTTTTAAATATCTTCTAAATATTTTATTGCCTCACTGCTGAAATTTATTTTCGTGATGCTTCTTATTTTGTTTTAGATATATTTTCCAAATATTTTATTTATTTTAATTATACTTTTAAATTTAAGCTCTTTTTGCTGTCTAACATTTTTTTAATTTAATTTCTTTCTTTAATTAACACTATGTATATTTTATATATTTTTTAATGAAATTGTATTTATTTTAATTATATTTTATTCTTTTTTTTAATTTAGTATTTTTATTAATTTATCAACTTATATTTATTTAATTAATTTATTTTAATTACGTTTTTAGTTATATTTTCTAAATATTTTATTTATATTATTTTCTTTTTACTTTATATATGTATGTATTTACTTTCGTGTTGCAATTTTTTTGTTTTATTTATACTTTTTTAAATTTATTTTTTTTTTATTTTTTATTTTTTTTTAATTTAATTTTTTGCTTTAAATTGATATTTGTATATTTTATTAATTTTATTAATATATTATTTATTTTGTACTAATTTTATTTTAAAAGTATTATTTTTTAAATATTTATTTTTATTCTAGTTAAATATGCTTTATTTAATTTACTGTATATAAATTTTATCGTTTAATTTTATAGTTTAAAATTTTTTCATTCTATTTGTAGTTTAAAATAAATATGTATTTTTCAGTATTTTCTATTTCTTATAAGTGTGCATATAGTATAAGTATTTCTTTGCCTGCATTGCCGTAAAATCACTTTGTTTTCTTGCCTCACTTTTTCTCATGCCCTTAAACTGTCTCAAGTTAATTTCGAAATACCTTTCCCCAAATGCCAACTCCATGAGTCACACTCAAGCTTCATTTGCATAAATACATATGTAAGTGTGTAAAATAACGTTTTTCCCCCGCCACTTACCACCACAAAACGCAGTGCGCCCAATTCATGCGATACATCTGCCATATTTATTGCTTTGCAAGTGCTTTGTTTTTGTTGTTCTCTTCAATCAACTTGTTGCAGCAAGAATTCTTCAATTGTCTGTTTTTTAATTGAGTTCTTTTTAATTGCTTGATCGCTTTACGTGTTGCAGCTTGCAGCAAGCGGAAATGTGTTTTATGTTGCGCCAAACTTTCACGCAATTCAACCAAAAATATTAAAATCACACACACAAACGCACAATTTGTGAATGCGCGCCTATGTTACGAAGGTGTTAACAGAACGCACGCCCAGCAGCGTCTAACGGTATGCACACACGCACTTGCACGCGAAAGCAGCTCAAGCGACAGCGGTAGTTGTTGGTAGTAAAGCGCGCACGCGAGTGTAATTTTTTTTAGTGTTTTTTTAATTTCTTTTTGTTGCGTTTTGTCAAGTCGCAGTGGAATGCGCGTGAATGCTTTTGTGCAATAAAAAGTAATTTTCTTATTTTTTTCTTTTATAAAAATTGTTCTCTTCTTTTTTATGCTTAGGCTATTTTTATCAATTATTTGCGTTTTTACGTATAAATTCCTTCACAACAGACCCGTTACGTTACGCTTACGTTCACGTTCGTTTGTTGCCTGCGTAGAACTGTGCACTTTTTCACTTGAATTTTAAATTTTTTTTTTGTTTAATTTCTTATTTTCTTAAATTATTTTCGTGCCAATGCATACACTTGTACTGTGCGCTTATTTTTGTTGATGGTCGGACGATTGCCGTTTTTAGATTGCTCGAATTCGTGGTGTGGCTTTGGTTTTTATACGCAGTTGAATGGGAAAAGTCCAATAACAATAACAACAATATTAACGGAAAACCTCTACTAAATGCTGTATTCGGTTGAGGAGGAGCAGCAGCGGCCATACATATGCACAAATATTTAAAATAACAACAACCACACCGAAAGTAGTTTATTAACCAAAACAATGGCAAGAGTTCACACACTCTCCGCTCGTGTTTTCTTATTCGAAAATTTCACGCCGTCTGCCATCTTCGGCGTTTCATTGTGCGGCTGCTCAGCTTATTGACGGTGTGATCTTACTCTTCTTCTTTTGCCTTACATACATATTATGTGTGTGTGTATAGTTTTGAATGAGCACTTTGGCTTCTGCTCATTTGAATTTTCCGCTGGCATTCGGTTTTGCTCTATTTTTCAATGGGAAAACTACAGTTTTGTGTGAAGAAACTATCATACATATTTGTATGTATGTACAACGCATATATGTATGTATATAGTATATGCACATGTATAGCGTACATATGTGCGTTTCAGTTGTAAGTACTGTCACAGTTTTGATTTTAATTTTATTTCTGTTTTATGGCATTGTCTTACCGGTGCTGGTTTTTCTCTTCTTTCTGCCTGTTCAGGAATGTACGGTACTTCGTGTAATAATTTTACTACTCGTTGAGGTTGAAGATATAGGGAAAGAAAGCTAAAAAATACATTTAAATTCATCTGTATTAAAAGATACTAAATATAAAAAATAATAATATCAGTAATAATAAAATAATATAAAAAAAAATAAAAATAAAAAAAAAAATTATATCTAATAATAAAAAATTATTAAAAAAATATTAAAAATATAATAAAATAATAATAAAAGTAATAGTAAAAAATAATAAAAATATAGTAATAATTATAATTTTAAATAAAATATAGCCTAATAGCAGTCGATGGTCGATTAGGGTCGCGTTTTTAATAACCAGTATTTTTTCTTGTTTGAATGCTGACTAGTTCGGTGGGCCTCAGATTGACGCTTGGACTCAGAAATCTTTGCTCTCTCACTTTCTCCAACTAGAGCTTCAGTATATAACCTTTCGGAATGCGTTGCTACTAGTTACTTCTCCATCCGAATAGGATCTGATAGGAGAAATAACAATTCTTGGCAGGTTAAAATCAATTCCGGGAACGTAGAACCGGTTTTTGTGCGAATTTCTGTTTTTTGGATGCTTGTAGGTCTTCGGCAGCGTTGGCTATTCTAATTTTGTTTTCGTCTCATATTTAACAGGTATTTATGGACGATCGACCCTACATTAGCAACATTTTCACCTTTATAATTCTCTTAGTTTCTTGTTTAGGCTGTCACACTAGATGTGCAGCTTAAGCTGAGTTTTGATCGAAAATAATACTAATTACTAATACTATTTGGTCTTGCCTGCATATCGTATTGTTTGCTTGCTTAGTAAACTCTTTCAAAAATGTTATGTCACATACGAAGCACGGCCAGAAGCATATTGCAGCTCTCTGTAACTCTTAATCAATCGCATATTGCGTAAATTCACCAGACATTGGTGCGTGAGGTCACAAAGCTCGCTTTTTACTGTAAAATTGAAAGCTCTGTATGCATTTCACTTTGTAAACAAACAGCTGTTGTTGAAGATGCAGGAAAAATCGAAGAGTAAAATATTGTGCAATAGCACATAGTCTTTCGAGGCATAAGGAATTTGTAAGCGGAAGTTAAATTTCATAATATTTTTTGAATTATCGTACTTTTTTCAAATTTTGTTTGAATAGAGTTTGAGAACCACTGCCGTAACGATCCGTTTAGATTAAGCAGTCTTGCGCAATGGAAATGTATTCTCTTTTACTTTTTCGAAAAAAAATTGTTGTCAAATAATTGCGGTAGAATTATACATATGTACATATGTACTTATGTATGTAAAGTTTTCTAAAATAGGTATAATGAGTTCTACATTTGTGTACATAAATCATTTTCGAAAAATTTGCTGCAACGCAAAATGTTAGTCATATAGTCAAAATAAATGAACTAATAAAATAAGTAAAAAATTTATGGATATACATACATACGTACATTCATACACAAATTTACTTTTTCTTTACTTTTACGTTTACTTAATTAATTTTTTTTAAATGTCTTCTCTTTTTTTAATTTTTTATTTTTATATATGTTTTGATTTTTAATTTTGGTATATTTTTTAACTTTTTTTATGTTATAATTTGTATTATTTTTTATTTTTATATACTTAAAATTTTTATTTTTTATTTTTATTTCTCTTATTTATATATTTATTGTGAAATTTTAAAACAACAATATTATTTTTTTCTAATACTTTATTTTTAATTTTTTATATTTTTATATATTTTTTAACTTTTTTTATTTTATAATTTGTTTTATTTTTTTATTTTTATATATTTAAATGTTTTTATTTATTTTTATTTCTCATTTATATATATAATTTTTTTTTTTTTGAAATTTTATTACAACATTATTATTTTTTATTTATTTTACACTTTTATACAATACTATGTAATTTTATAAATATGCAAATGCAATAAAAAAAAAATGATTAAATATTTTTTATTATGTTTATTTTATGTATGTACATACATATTTACCCTACAATTCAGTCATAAACTCAGTCATCATGACATGCACCTGAGCATCATTTTCTTAGTCACATATTTATTAACAGAGTAAATCTGCTTCTTCGCCCGCCAGCACTTATTTTTAACTTGAATCTCTTTCTAGCACTTTCTTGACACTCATTGGAATTCCTTCGAGCACGCTTGCCACATATTTCTTCCGTTTACAGACAACTGTTAAATGACGTTCGGCAACAACATACGCCAACAGCTGATCATGACAGCCGTCGTAATTACAAAGGTATGTTTGAACTATTATGATTTGTAACATTCATAATTAAAAATTATATATGTAGTTATGTGTGTGTGAGTTCATTTGCATATTATGCATGTTCACATTAATAAGCGAAAAAATTGCACAAATGCAGCAAAGAAGAAAATTAATTAAAAGCAATAAAATAGAAAAATGCATAATTGACATGCGAGTATGTATGTAGATACGTATGTACATATGTAGCACTGCATGTTTGTGTATCACTTGGAAAATCCACGATTTTGAAGGGAAATATAGAGCAGTGCATATGTGCGGAATTCAATATACATACATACGTATGTACATATGTATACATTATAGCAACTTTAGTATTTAATAGTATTTCGACAGGCAGATATTTGAATCTCTGTGATAGATAATTCTATATTGACTGTTGCTGTTGTTCTACTGCGTTGATAACTCTTTAATGAACGCTCCTTGCCGATTACGAAGGACCGTTTAAGGATCTTTTCAAATATTAGACTATTGTACTATGATATTTAGTAATTGTTTTAAGAAAAATCTCAAAATTTTATTCAAAATAACAAGGTAGCATATGTAATTTGCAAAAACTTTCGACAAATTCTTTAGAAACCCGATTTTTTCGTTGATATAATGTTTATATTGGGTAGTCGAAAAAGTATTTTCGTATTTCTAATCAAACTTAAACTTATTTTTTTTTATATTTATACTACTAATAAATAAATAAACAAATATGTATCATTTTGGTCGACCACTTTTTGCCATTTTTCCGCTAGAGACATTATTCCATCAGTGCAAATCGAAGTTTCCTGAATGGAAGCGAGCGAATCATTGTTGTGCTGCACGAACTGATACAGCATCGTCTCCGTAAACTTTACAAATTTCATTGGTGGCTTGCGTGGCATTCTTCCTTTTTTATGAACAAATTTCAAAATATAGCGAATTTCTTCATTATTTTCATTAATTTTTGAACTGTAACTTTTTTTCAAATTCCCCGAATTTAATTTTTTTTGGTTAAATGAAGCTTAAAATACTATATGATATGACACAATGTGATTGGTAGCACTCTGGACTGCAACGACATCTGTTGACAAAATACGAAAAGACTTTTTCACCTACCCAATATTTCCATCAAGATGAAACGTGTTAAAGGCTGCAGATCCCTATGTGAATCTGTATTAGAAAACCGAGGTTTTTAATGATTTCGTGTTTATATTTTCGTCGATTTTTTCGCTGTTCTTTGGATCTTATGATACCATCCAAATACGATTTGTTTTGCAGCACTTTAAAATCAATTGAAATCAGTAGAAGAAAATGTAAAAAGAGGTACATATATTTTATGTTCAACACGGTTTTATCTTTCGATTAAATTCGATTTTTTAAAGCATTAAAATTATTTTCTTAAAATTTTGCGAATCATTTTCGTTATACATAAACTCAAATTACAACATTCGGCTGTTGAAAATTCGCTCAAAAAATAATGATCGAATTTGGTTATGCAAAAGCGAAAAATGAGAAAATTCGACAACAACAAAAACATAAAATTTGCATACTAATTCAATTAGTATGCGTACATATGTATGTATGTATGTATGGTATGTAGTATGTATAGTATGTATGTTTGTATGTATATACTATATTACTGCCAATTTGTGTTATATAAGCAACATAGCTACATTATATTTACTTTTTGGCAGCAGGTAAGCCACAACAAAGGGCTGTCGGTCATTTCACGGCTTCCGCTCGGATGATTTTCGCTATGCTACATTTAGACACGAACCAATTTTTCTTATTTTTCAAAGCTACATACATATGTATAGAAGAAAGTATATATTATATGTATATATACATACATATATGCAAATATATATATATACTGTATCAAATTTGCACATTAATTATTTTGAATGAGTGTTGAAATAACGGTGCAAATTTCAATCACAAGGCACACGCTTTTCTTATACTTATGGATATACTATACTTATATATTACACATAAATATTTTTCTAATTTCTGCATGTCTTTAACACTCCAATTATTGCTGCATTGACGCATGCGAGCGTTTTCCTGCCATCAAACGCGTACGGGTGTGACAGCGGCATTTGCCGTTGCCTGTCGCGCTGATTCTTGATTGCAGAGAATGCAACAGAAATTGCGTCGTTTGGGAACTTTTAATTCTTTCCAATTTCACCGCTTATTTAAGTACTATAATAATAATAATAATAATTTTAATGAATGATTTTTCAATAAGCAGCAGCAATGTTTTCATTTCATTCATTTCGAAAATCACAGCTGCGATGATAGTTGATTTACCAAGAGATAATTTGCGTCATGTCCGAGGAATTAAGAGTAAACTCTTAGAAGGAAATATTTTTATATACATACATACATACGCATACGTGCAAAATGACAGCCCAACCTAGAAGGCATTTATTTACAAAAATAGATATGTAAAACATTAGGGTTGTCATATTTTGCAGCAGAAAGTTTAGAGTATTAAAATATTTTTATTCGAACTGAATTGGAGACCAAATTTTGGTATTAATAGGTATCCACATATATTTCACAAGTTATTCGAAGTTTTTTCCGAACTTAAATGTCCAAATGGTTCCAGTGGCTACACAGCCTTTTTTATAGTATATCGATATAAAGAAATTTAATGTCACGGTGGTACAACTCGTACACAGCTAATGTCCGAATTTCAACCTAATCGGTGTAATAGTTCTGTGTTTTTCTCGTGTGGAAACGGGTGTGTTCAGGTTGTAGATTCGATGCTTGCTTTTGCCAGGACATCGAGTAGTAAACGCTTGAATTTTCAACTTCAACGAACTTCGGGTTTTGATGTAGTACTTGCTGGTGCACCCAAAACGTCTACCGAAGACTATAAAGTGTCAGGCGTTCACGATCTGAACTTGGCAGAGCGCCGATTGAAGATGCGCGAAATAGCTGAGGCAGTAGGCATTTCAGTGGCCCTCAATCGGCGAACATATTTTGAAAATAATGAAGACTGTCCTATTGATCGTTTTTAGAACCTTCAGGTTGACTATCTCCAGATATTATTTTTATATTTTTCGGGATTCAAATCTGATTCTGAGCGGCTGATATGAAATAATTTACAATTTTTTTAATGCATCATTTACGTGCTTGTGATTCGTGCAAATTAAGGGTGACCCTGTCTTATTTCGCACAGTGCTTTTTGATGGCAATTTTGTCACTTTTTTGCGGTTTTCACATTTTCCCGATTTTCTTGATTTTTGGTTTGCATTTTTCTCATGAATGCTATGACTAATAACTTATTTTTGTCAATAATCTTGAGTTCTTTCGTTGACAACGGCCGCTTCAGATCACTGAACTTTAACTGAAGTCTAACTCTTTCGAATCATTTATCGCCACTTCCATATTTACCGTAATTATATTTTATTTGTTTACTTTAAAAATGTGTAATTGAGTTTTCACAAGACTTTTTCTTAAAAAATCACCGGAAGTAAAAAAAGTTGTTTTGTTTGATTAATGATCACTCGTCGTAGCATGAATAAATTTTCACAGTTTTCACCGACCAAAGTGCCCCTGTAGTGGTAGCGTTTGGCGTCACCAATTGCCATGCTTTTTTTTATGTATGTTTATTTTATTTTTTGTTTATCTTGCTTTTATTTTTCCGTTTCCTGTCGTTGTCAATCACTTAGCACCAAGCATCATAACCGATTCGCAGATTCTTGCTGATTGTGTTAGTAGGCGCGCATGACGCAACTGAATGCGCCATTATAGACGATTAACGCCAATCGGTCTGTGACGCCTTGTAACACGCGGCAACGGCAAAGGTATATGTTTATTTAAATTTCGGCAAGTAAATTTCAACTGTTCGATAAATTTCAAATGTAAACAATTGATTGTGTGCTTAATAATACGTCCATATTTGGTAAAATGGTTCCGAATAAGCTAATTACCAGACCAGAGAGCAACTACATGTCTTCGCGGGCCTGACCATACGCCATACCACATTTTCTTATATACTAACAGGCCACATCAAATGAGACAATCCCATTATACGAGGAGACATCA